>CAUYQG010046171.1:0-10624 GCA_963574415.1 Tarsius wallacei
ATAAAGAACTTTGGTGCAGTCTCAGGGTATAAAATAAATGTGCAAAAGGCAATCACATTTCTATATACCAATAATAAAAAAACAGAAACCCAAATAAAAAACACAATTTCATTCACAATAGCCACACACAAAAAAAGAAATACTTTGGCATCTTCCTAACCAGGTTGTGAAAGACCTTTACAATCAAAACTACAAAACACTGCTCAAAGAAATCAAAGATGACACAAACAAGTGGAAAAATATTCCATGCTCATGGATTGGAAGAATCAACATTGTTAAGAAGTCTATTCTACGTAAGGCAATATACAGATTTAATGCAATACCCATCAAATTACCAGCAACATTCTTCTCAGACCTAGAAAGAACAATATAGGAATTCATATGCAAACATAAACAACCACAAATAGCCAAAATAATCCTCAGGGAAAAAAAAAAAAAAAAAAAAAGCAGGAGGTATCACACTTCCATACTTTAAACTTTATTATAAAACTGCAGTAATCAAAACAGCCTGGTATTTGTACAAGAACAAACATATAGACCAATGGAATAGAATTGAGATTCCAGAAGCAAAACCTCAATTCCTCAACCAACTCATCTTCAACAAGGCATCCACCACCAACCACTGTGGACAGGAGAACCTATTCAGTAACTGGTGCTGGGAAAACTGGCTGACCACATGCAGAAGATTCAAGCAGGATTCCTACTCATCTCCATACACAAAAATCAACTCTAAGTGGATCAGACCTAAATATAAATCCTCATACTATAATAACCTTAGAAAATGCAGGAGACACTCTTATGGAAATTGAAACTGGCAACCAATTTCTGATCAAAACCCCAAGTGCCCATGCCATAAGAGATAAGATAGACATGTGAACCTCATCAAACTGGCAAGCTTCTGCAAAGCCAAAGAAACCATCAAGAGAGCAGGGAGACAACTCACAGACTGGAAAAAAATATTTGCCAACTCTATATCTGGCAAAGGCCTAACATCTGGTATCTACAAGGAACTCAAACATGCTGAAAAGAAAAAAACAAAAAGCCCCATTACAAAGTGGGCAAAAGATATGAATAGACAGTTCTCAAAAGAAGACACAGTCATCAAAGAAATGCAAATTAAAACTACACTGAGATACCACCTAACTCCAGTCAGAAAGGCCATCATCAACAACTCAAAAAATAACATGCTTGAGAGGACGTGGCAAAAGGGAACACTTCACACTGTTGGTGGGAGTGTAAAATAGTACAGCCTCTGTGGAAAACAGTGTGGTGATTCCTAAAAGATCTAAAAATTTACCTTCCATATGACCCCACAATCCCCCTACTGGGAATATACCTGGAAGAACTAAAATCACTCTATAAAAAAGATACCTGCACATGTATGTTTATTGCAGCATTGTTCACAATAGAAAGAACATAGAACCAACAATGCTGCCCATCGAAAGAGGACTGGATAAAACAATGTGGTACATATACACAATGGAATATTACGCAGCCATAAAGAAGAACAAAATCATGAACTTCACAGCAACCTGAATGTACTTAGAGTCTATAATACTGAGTGATCTTTCACAGAAGCAAAGAACTGAGTATCACATGTTCTCTCTCATAAATGGACCTTGAACAACTATCTTAATACTATAAGAAAAGGATTGACCGTAGTGGGAAACTGTGGGGGTTTGGGGGGTGGTTGGGGGGGTGAGATTGGCAGTAGTAGAAATCTGTCTGGGGATGGGGGCACGCCTCATCAACAAGGGTACATGCACAATGAATATTTGTATACCTAACCCTGAATTGTACCCCACAATTAAAAAAAATTAAAAAATAAAGATAAATAAATAAATTGGTTTGCGGTTTTGGGGAAAATGGCAGCAGAGCCAGTTGGACCAAGTGAGTCCCAGTGTGAGTGAGTATGGAAAATTTTGTATACATGTTGGTGAGTAAGTGGGCATGTGAGTTGGTGACAGTAGGGTCTCGGGAACAAGTGGCCAGGGCTCTCCTGGTTAAGTGGTTGGTGTTGCGGCTGCTCTGCTTTGTCCCTAGCACTTCCCAGGGTGCAGAAGCCAAGCACTATTTTTTTTTTTTATTGAAGTCTCACTCTGTTGCCCAGGCTGGAGTGCAGTGGCACACTCATGGCTACCACAGTAGTAAGCTACTGGGCTCTGGTGATCAGTCCACCTCAGCCTTCCAAGTAGCCAGAACTACTGGTGCGTGCTACCATGCCCTGCTATTTTTTTGTAATTTATTGTAGAGACGAGGTCTTGCCAAGTTGCCCTGGCTGGTCTTGAAACTGTGGGCTCAGGCAATCCATCCACCTTGGCCTCCCAAAGTGCTGGGATTACAGGCTGAGCCACTGAGCCTGGCCACTATTAAAAAAAAAAATCAACAAAGCCCTTCCCGGGAAGAAGCTGCCAGGAGAGACTGCTGGCTCCAGGTGCTGCCTCACCATGGCAGAGCCTGGCTGGACTCTGTCAGCAAGGACTGCAGAGGGAGCACAGCAAGGGAGCCCAGAGGCAGAACCCCACTGGAGAAGACAAAAGAGGCACCCTGCCACCATCTTGAAAACAGGGCAGGAAACTTCTGCTTGCTCACCATGAAGTGACAGTCCCGACCCGATCTCTGTGACTGGCGGATTAACTACTCAGAGGTTGATTGTGACCCAGAGGGAGTATCTCAAAAGCACAAACTCTGGAGGGACAGGATGAGGGCTGAGTCTCAGGCACCCCATCCCCTACCCTGATTCAGTCACAGGACAAAGGGTGTGACCAGAAAAGGTTGAGGAAGACCTCCAAGAGATCAGTGGTGAATCTGAAGCTGACCCAACCCCTTCCTTCCTAGCAATCCTCTCATTGTCAGACCCACAAGGCTGGAGCACTGAGAGGGACGAATGAAGGTGGAGCCTGGATGTCAGTCACATTAGGAGGACTCCACTCCAGGACAAGCCTGACGGGGGCACCCCCTGCCAGTACCTGGGGAAGAGACAATCCCATACCTCCCCACTGGAGATGATGCCCTGACTGCACTAGAGTAGGAGAGTAGTACTGAAGCCCCACCCACCCCCACTATACCCTCCACCTTCCCTGGGCCAGAAACTGAGGAGATTGTAAATGAGGTCAAAGCTCTGCAGGAGACAACAAAGGGGCAGATGAGAGGAACAATTACAGAGGGTGCACAAGAGGGCAGGTTTTTTGTTTGTTTTTTAAGTTTTAAAAATATTTTTCCTTTGTGCATGAATGTGCACATGAGGGTTTGATTTCCATCCTCCACCTCCTCTTCTTTTTTCCTTTTATTTTCTTTTTGTTTTCTGTTTATGTGTGTGTATGGCATGTGAAGGATTGAATGTTGATGTTTCAGTTTTTTTGTTTGTTTTTTCTTTTTTGTTCTTCATTTTTTTTTAGTTTAATGTGTGTGAATACATGTATGAAAGTTTGATTTGAATTCTTTTTTTTCTTTTTCTTTTCTTCTTTTTTTCTTTTACTTCACCTCTCATTTTGGATAGGACATGTGTGTGTGTTTGCTTTTCCTGTTTTTTAAAGTTGTTGCTTTTTGTTTTGTTTTGCTTTGTTGTTATTTCAGTTTGTTTTGGTGTGTGTGTCTGTAGTTAATTGTTTTTGCTTTGGTTTCTGCTCTTGTTGTTATACGTTCTTTTTTTAAAATTAATCTTTGTCCATTTCATTTTATTCTCCTTTTTTCTGTTCTCATCATTGCAGTTACTGTATCTTGAACCTATTGGGTACACATACACAAAGTTATATATATTGTTATATAGAGTGTTGATGGGGAGTGGGTTTCAGGGAACCCATACCACAATCAGTGAACATTATGATTTGCGAGTAGTTTCTGAATCCTAGCTCCCCATCCTTCATCTAATTCAACTCTCAAAACTACAAGAGACAGCTTGCCCTCCCACAGCCCTATTTCAAAATAGAACAAATTCAGAGCCCTGATCAGGGAAGAAAAGGGGGATGAACAAATATCAGAAGTGAAAGCCTCTCCCACTGCCACTGAATAATGGAACTAAAGAGAAAAGGAAGAGATCTGTTACAAATGAGGAAATATCAATGGAGGAACACAGGTAATTTCCAATGTTACAAAAAGAAAAAGCCAAAAAAAATCAGACCTCAGAGCCCAAATAATGGGAGTCACCAATGACTTTGCTCAGAATACAAAAGGGATTAGGGAATGGATGGAAAGAGTGAATAAGACTCAAGAAAGACAAGATGCAACACTGAAAGAACTTGTAACAGAGATTTGGCCATAAAAAATTCATCCAGGGAATAAAAAACAAGATGACAAGCATGGAAAGCAGAATTAATCACACAGAAGAAAGAATCTCCGAACTTGAACATCAAAACATGGAATTAACCTGATCTTTAAAAAACGTAGAAAGAAAACTTAGAAAGAAAGAACAATGTCTCCAAGATATGTGTGATTATATCAATAGGCCAAACCTACACTTAGTTGGTATCCCAGAAGAAGAAGGGGAAATGGGGAACACCTTGGAACAAGTATTCCAGGAAGCTATCCAAGAAAACTTTCTCCATCTCACCAAAGATTTGACCATCCAAACACAAGAGATATAGAGAATCTCCACAAGACATCCAATGAGAAAACCAGCCCCTAGATACATGGTAAATCACCTACACAAAGTAGGTGCACACACAAAAAATTCCTAAAGGCAGCAAGAGAGAAAGGTCAGACTACCTATCAGAGAAAACCAATTGGAATAACAGCAGACCTATTGGCAGAAACACTACAAGCAAGAAGAGACTAGAGTCCAATCTTCAAAGTCCTCTGAGAAAACAATTTCAACCAAGAATGTCCTACCCAGTCAAGCTCAGCTTCATCAGTGAAGGAGAAATAAAATCCTTCCCAGACATCCAATCCCTAAGAGATTACACAGCTTCCAGACCAGCTCTACAGGAGACACTTAAAAAGGTATTAAGCACAGAAGAAGAAGAAGAAGAAGAAGAAGAAGAAGAAGAAGAAGAAGAAGAAGAAGAAGAAGAAGAAGAAAAAGAATGACCATACACTTCCCAAGAGAACAACAGAGCACAGAATCAACAGAGAATACAGCACAACAAGAAACTTGAAAGCATTGAAAGCACACACATACATCAATCACACAGCCAAAAGAAAACAAGCAAACAAAGAAAAAACTTTATAATAACCTCATGACAGGGAGAAACAATCACATTTCAATAATCAGCCTGAATGTGAATGGACTAATTGCACCACTGAAAAGACACAGAATGACAAACTGGATAAGAAACCATGACCAAATTATTTGCTGCATCCAAGAAACTCATCTTCCCACAAGGGATGCACACACTCAAAGTTAAAGGATGGAAAATGAGCTTCCAGGCAAATGGATCACAAAGAAGGCAGGCATTGTGATCTTAATATCAGACAAAACAACCTTTAAGCTATCAAAAATTTAAAAAGATACAAAAGGACATTACATAATGATAAAAGGTTTAATCCATCAACAAGAAATATCTGTCCTAAACATATATGCACCCAACACAGGAGTGTCAGCATTTATAAAGCAACTACTAAGTCAACTAAAAAAGATATTGACTCTAACACTATTATAACAGGGGACTGGAATACCCCACTAACAGCCCTAAGTAGAATATCAAGGCAGAAAATCAACAAGTAGATCCAGAGCCTACACTTGACCAAATGGACTTAATAGATACCTACAGATTATTCCTCCCAACAACCACAGAATATACATTCTACTCATCACCACATGGAACATACCCCAAGATTGATCACATCCTTGGCCATAAATCAAGCATAAACAAATTCCATAAGGTTGAAATATTGCCATGCACCTTCTCAGACCACAGTGGAATAAAAATAATATGAACACCAGCAAAATTTCCCCAAAGCCTACAAAGACATGGACACTAACCAGCATGATGCTGAACAACTACTGGGTCAACACTGAAATCAAAGCAGAAATTAAAAGTTTCCTGGAAACAAACTAAAATGAAGAAACATCCTATCAAAACCTTTGTGATGCCATGAAATCAGTTCTAAGAGGGAAATTTATATCTCTATGAGCACACATTAAGAAAATGGAAAGATCACAAGTTGAGAGCCTAACAAATTACCCAAGGGAGCTGGAAAGAGAAGACCACCAAAACCTCAACTTTAGTAAAAGAATCCAAATCACCAAAATAAGAGCCCAAATATGGGACATAGAAGACAAAAATATCATCGAAAACATCAACAAAACAAAAAACTGGTTCTTTGAAAGAATTAACAAGATTGATGGAACCCTAGCCAGACTGACGAAGAGAAAGAGAGAAAAAGCCCCCCCCAAAAATAGAAAGAAAAGAAAAAAAAAAAAGAAAAAGAAAAAAGAAAAAAAACACAATCAGAAATACAAAAGATCACATTACAACTGACCCCAAAGATATACAAAAGATTATCAGATTACTATATACACCCATATGAAAACAAACTTGATAACCTAAATGAAATGGAGGACTTTCTGACATCACATAAGCTCCCCAGGTTGAATCAAGAAGACATTGAGACACTAAATAGACCAACCCAGGAAACTGGTTCTGTAATATGAAAACTACCTACAAAAATAAGCATTGGAAAGGATGGCTTTCTAGCAGAATTCTACAAAACATACAAGGAGGAGCTGATACCAATCCTATTGAAAGTATTCTTGGCAATTGAGAAAGATGGAATTGTTCCCAAATCATTTTATGAAACTAACATTGCACTGATACCCAAACTGGGTAAAGATCCAACAGAAAAAGAGAACTACAGCCAATATCCCTTATGAACATAGATGAAAAAATCCTCAACAAGATTCTAGCAAATCGGATCCAAAAACATCTAAAAAATTATCCACCATGACCAAGTAGACTTCATCCCCAGGATGCAGGGCTGATTCAACAATTGCAAAATCATAAATATAATTAAATACATCAACAGGTATAGAAACAAGAGCCATATGATTATATCATTAGATGCAGAAAAAGCTTTTGATAAAATCCAGCATCCCTTCTTGATAAAAACCCTCAGCCTCCTAGGTATAGAAAAAACATACCTCAAAATAATAAGTGCCATCTACAGTAAACCCACAGCTAACATATTGCTAAATGGACAGAAAATGGAAACATTTCCCCCTGAAAACTGGAACAAGACAATCCCCATGTTCAACACTGTGTTGGAATTCTTAGCTAGAGCAATTAAACAAGAGAAGGAAATCAGGGTTATCCAAATAGGAAAGGAGGAAGCCAAGTTATCCCTCTTTGCTGATGATATGATCCTATACCTTGAAAATGCAAGAGAATCTGTCAAAACCCTGTTTGCACTGATAATGGACTTTGGCAAAGTCTCAGGATCAAAATAAATGTGCAAAAGATAGTTGCATGCCTATACACCAGCAGCAAGCAGGCAGAGCCTCAAATTATAAGCACAGTCCCATTCACAATAGCCACAAAAAAAAAAAAAAAGAGTACATTAAGAAACCTACATATTTTTTAGGCATTCACATCACAACAAAACAAAGTATTCAAGCTGGTTCAGTTGCATAAAGAAAGAATTAAAGGGTACTAAATTATAAATTGTACCTTTAAATCTATGGTTCGTGGAAATTAGAATAAATGGACATTTTGTGACCTCTTTGACATCACATTCGAAATGCTCTGCTTTTATCCAAACACCTAATGATCCTTTGCAGGTTTCTAGCCAATATCTCTCCTTCACTGTGTGCAAATCAATATGTATGCTCTAGTAACTAGAACTAACAGGTGCCTAAAAGAGGTATCCTAGGCATATGTTGATAGTATATTTTAAACTAAATTTCTATTTTTTAAAATGTATCAAGGAACATTAGTACTGTGTCCCTGGGAATCATTGGTCATATTTGTATCTCTCTCTTATCAACTATTTTAATTAGAAGGTTAATGTAATATAGTATATAACTTTAACCATTTTTAAACATTTGGCCACACTTGTTTCCGATCATATTTTGCCATAAAAGTGAATTATTTGAGAAAATAAGGAGCCTATGCAACCCTCCACATCCAGTTATTTCATTTTGGTGATGATCATCACTACATCAAGTCCATAAGCATCAATTATTTTTTAACAAATTATTTTTCTCATGTGTTTATGTAATACACATAAAATACATTGTCACTTTTTAAAAACAATATAAATAAAATCTATATAAATATTATTCTAAAATTTATTTTTTTCCTTTTTTTTGCTTTAAATATTTATCTGTTTCTATATATCCCATTCTAGCTCATTCACTTTAACAATGATAATGTCTTATATCTTATGCATAAGCTAAAATGCATTTAAATCCTTTCCTATTTGTAGACATTTATAATTTTGCTTATTGTTTAATCATGATTAAGACTCAGTTGAATATACTTATATGTGTTTCTCTGTGTACATGTGCAATGATTTCATTAACGTATGTACCTAGAACTAGAAATGCTAAATTATAAGGTATGAATATTCTAACTATATTAGACTGCCAAATTTATGTACAAAGTTGTAGATATTTATGCTTTATTATGGGTCTTAATATCTTCATGGTCTTGTCATTGCAGGGTTGTGTGATAATTTTTTTTTTTTCTTGGCCATTTAGATAGGTATAAAAATGTTTTGTATTTGTATTGCAACTTCTTAGCGATAAATTTAGGCATAATTTCAAATACTTTGGGATATTTTCTTTTGCCCCTGTTGAACTTTCACTTCATACTTTTACTGATTTTTCTCTGGAGTTATTATCTTCTTTAAACTTATTTTAATAATAGATAAAAATACACATACAGGTATAAATTTAGTCACACTATATGAACTAAAAAAGTCTTCATTCATATAGATTATCCTTAATGTTTTGTGGTGTTTATAAATACACAAAATTTAATATAGTCACATTTCTCAATCTTTTTTTAGGTTTGAAAAAATTTTATCTCTTACATGTTGTATCTTTTACAATTGATAGGCAAAAATATTTTTTCTTTTTTTATAAGTTTAAGATTTCTTTTTCCTTTTTTCTTTGCTCATCTCTATTTATTTATTTTTACTTTTAATTTGTTAATTATAAAGATGTGGGGTACAATTCACGGTTAGGTAGACAAACGTTGATTATGCAGGCACCCTTGTTGATGAGGTGTGCCCCTCTCTCCCTTAGCGGTTTCCCTCAACTGCCAATTCTACCCACCATCCCCTGGCAGTTTGCCACCACTGAAAGTCCCTTTCATAAAGTGTTATGATAATTGTTCAAGGTCTGTTTATGAGTGAGAACATATGGTACTCTGTTCTTTGTTTCTGTGATAGATCACTGATTACAATCAACTCTAAATTTGTCAAAGTTACTGCAAAGTCCATAGTTTGTCCTTCTTTATGGCTGCATAATATTCCTTTGTATATATGTACCATTTTTTTTAACCCTGTCCAGCTTCGACGGGCAGCATGGTTGGTTCCAAGTTTTTACTATTGTATATAGAGCTGCAGCAAACATATGTGTGCAGGTAACTTTTTAGTAGAATGATTTGAGTTCCTCCGGGTATATTCTCAATAGGGGCATTGCTAGGTCATACAGAAGGTCAATTTCTATTTCTTTCAGAAGTCACCACACCGTCTTCCAAAGAGGTTGCACTAGTTTGCATTCCCACCAGCAGTGTGGGAGCTTTCCTTTTTCCTCGCATCCTCACCAGCATCTGTTGTTGTTTTTTGTTTTATTAATGATGGCCATTCTTACTGGGATTAGGTGGTATCTCAATGTGGTTTTGATTTGCATTTATCTGATGATGAGTGAGGCTGAGCACTTTTTCATGTGTCTGTTGGTTGCCTGTATATCTTCTTTTGAGAATTATGTATGCATGTCTTTTGCCTGCTTTTTAAAGAGGCTGTTTGTTTTTTTCCTTTTAGCACATTTGAGTTCCTTGTGGATCCTAGATATTAGGCCTTTGTCAGATATACAGTTGGCAAGTATTTTTTTCCATTGGAGGGCTGTCTCCCTGCTCTCTTGATGTTTCTTTTGCTTTGCAGAAGCTCGTTAGTTTGATGAGGTCCTACTTGTCTATCTTATTTCTTAAGGTGTGGGCATTTAGGGTTCTGAATAGGAATAGGTTGCCAGTTCCAATTTCCATAAGAGGGTGTCTCCTGTGTTTTCTAAGATTCTTATAGTTTGAGGGTCTATGTTCAGGTCTTTGATCCATTTAGAGTTAATTTTTGTCTATGGTGATACTTAGGGGTCCTGTTTCAGTCTTCTGCATATGATCAGCCAGTATTCCCGGCACCATTAACTGAAAAGGTTCTCCTCTCCCAAATGGTTGTTGTTGGAGGCCTTGTCAAAGATGAGTTGGTTGAGAAATTGAGGCTTAGCTTCCAGAATCTCTATCCTGTTCCATTGGTCTATATGCCTGTTCTTGTACCAATACCAGGCTGTTTTGATTACTGTTGTTTTATAATAAAGTTTGAAGTCTGGAAGTGTGATGCCTCCTGCTTTGATTCTTTTGCTAAGGATTGTTTTGGCTGTTTATGGTCATTTTTATTTCTATATGAACTTCTGTGTTGTCATTTCCAGGTCTGACAAGAATGATGTTGGTAATTTAATGGGTATTGCATT
>CAUYQG010046172.1:0-34504 GCA_963574415.1 Tarsius wallacei
AAAACTGGTTGACCACATGCAAAAGACTGAAACAGGACCCCTACCTATCACCATACACAAAAATTAACTCTAAATGGATCAAAGACCTACATGTAAAACCTCAGACTGTAAGAATCTTAGAAAATGCAGGAGACACCCTTATGGAAATTGGAACTAGAAATCAAAACCCCAAGTGCCCATGCCATAAGAGATAAGATAGACAAGTGGGACCTCATCAAACAGAAAAGCTTCTGCAAAGCAAAAGAAATCAAGAGAGCAGGGAGACAGCCCACAGCCTGGGAAAAAATATTTTCCAACTGGATATGAGACAAAGGCCTGACATTCAGGTTCTACAAGAAAGGAAAAAAACAAACAGCCCCATTAAAAAGTGGGCAGGCAGATAGGCCAGGAGCAGAGGCTCAGCCTGCAATCCCGGCACTTTGGGAGGCTGAGGTGAGAGGATTGCCTGAGCCCGGGAGTTCAAGACCAGCCTGGGCAACTTGGTGAGGCCTCATCTCTACAATAACTCACAAAAACTAACCGGGTGTGGTGGTGTGCATCTGTAGTTCCAGCTACTTGGAAGGTTAAGGTGGAAGGATCGCCTAAGCCAGCAGGTCAAGGCTGGAGTGGCCGTGAGCATACCACTGCACTCCAGCCTGGGCAACAAGAGTGAGACTACAAATCAAAAAAAAAAAAAAAAAAAGCAGGCAAAAGACATGAATAGACACTTCTCAAAAGAAGATATATCAAACAGACACATGAAAAACTGCTCAGCCTCACTAATGATCAAAGAAATGCAAATCAAAACCACATTGAGATACCACCTAACCCCATTAAGAATGGTCATCATTAATAAAACAAGCAACAACATATGCTGGCGAGGATGTGGAGAAAGAGGAACCCTTCTACACTACTGGTGAGAATGTAAACTAGTGCAACCTCTTTGGAAAGCAGTGTGGCTATTTCTGAAAGAACTAGGCATTGACCTTCCATATGGCCCAGCAATCCCCCTATTGGGAATATACCCAGAGGAGCTCAAATTATTCTACAAAAATGATACCTGCATATGCATGTCTATTGCAGCACTATTCACTAGCAAAAACATGGGATCAACTGTGCTGTGCGTCAAAACTTGACTGGATAAAAAAAAATGCGGTAGCTATACACGATGGAATATTATGCAGCCATAAAGAAGGCACGCATACGGACTTTGCAGCAACCTGGATGGATTTAGAGTCTATCATACTCAATGACCTATCACAGAAATAAAGAACATATGTTCTCACGCATAAGTAGACCGTGAATATTTACCATAATACTATAAGAAAGGGATTGGCAGTAGTAGGATTCTGCCAGGGTGGGGTGGGAGGGGTGACACAACGACAATATGGGTAACTGATCTGAAACCAGGCAAAGTGAGGACCAAAGGGAGACCCAAACTTTACCTGTATGATGATCATTGTATACCTAATCCTGAATTGTTCCCCACATCTTTAAAATAAATAAATACAATAAAAGAAAAGAAAAAGAAAATGCAGACGAATGTAGATTCAGACAGTATAGAGCACTAGTCAAATATAAGATATCATGTTATCACTATTACGATTACTATTATTATATGTATGCTGCCTGCCAGGAAGAAAGAGTTAATGACCTGACCATCTCTTTACTCAACTTTTTGATCCTGTCTTATCCAAGAAAATTTAACTGTATAGCATTCATTGACCCAAAGGCATAACATGTCATATAGCATTTTTCTAAGTAGTAATTTTCTATGAAAGAGAACAATATCCCTTGGCTTGAGAGTTTTTAGCATGTCTTATTTTTTCCTCTAAGAACTTCTAAGGATTTCTGTAAACACCAAATCACACTTAAATGATTTCATTTTCTACTATTCATCTACGAAAAGTATTTCTGATGAATATAACGGGCTACATCATCCTGAAAAATCTGGAACATTCATCTGGGCAAACATTTCTGGAGGACCCAGACAGAGCATGGAATTTGAAGCAAAGGAATCTCACGGGTTCCTCATCTCATCCATGTGTAGGGACTCCTGCCTCAAGGGACATTCTAATGGATGGGGCTTTTTATACTAGAAGAAATAAAACCAGACCTTGTACTGGAGGTGGAGAGTTCTTGGCTGTGTCTGTAACACAGATCAGTTGAACATGGACACATATACTTCCCCCATTGCCACCTCTGAAATGGTTCATTCACATGTGAACTAAACAAAGGTCCTACATTCCATGAGTTTGCAGAGTTTCTCAGGGTTATTGTAAAGCAAACGCTTGACCATATAGCTTGGCCCAGAAGGGCCTTCATTGTGGGAATTTCCTGTTCAGTTTTATTTTCAATCAACACGAGTGTGACTTCATTACTTCAACATCAATTCAATAAGATTATTCTGCCACTTAGTGCCAGACACACTGCCGTAAACCCTGGGGGAAATGAGATATATACAACCCCTGCCTGCTTCATGGTGCTTATGGCCCAGTGTTTTAAAAGGACTGAATTCAAGAGCAAGATGTGATCACTGAGAGCTTTCACACTTTTAAATGCTACGTGTCTAACACGGTTGTTTCCATTTGTTTGTTTGTTTGTTTAATTCCTGGTTACTCTTTTGCCAATCAGGAACAAAATAGGAATTGAGAAAGAATAAAGTTGATTAGACCCATGCAGACGGGAAGTCAGACAATTAGAACACCCATATGTGAATGGGAACCAAGATGTTCTGTCCTGCTGCCTAACAGTGGTAGAATTAACCTAAACCCATCAGAAAATTAATTATCCTTAGCCAGCGCAGGCAAAGCTTCAGGGAAAAATGGAGCAAAAAATACTATAATAAAGAGAATTTGGTAGGAGATTAGGAAAAAATACATTTAAAGAGAGCATTGGGCAAACATGCTGGCAAACCCATATTAAGGACACACAAGGGAATCCTTCTCAAGGTTGAATTGGTGACTAGACCAATTTTACCCTTTCTTAGAAAAACTGGCATTGATTAGTGAGTGTGACTATTTAGGCTATTTGGGGCTTTAGTTTTCATTCCAAGAAACTGGCAACGTCTCTCACCACAGATCTCCCCAAATTGATGGATGGTAGCAATTATGTAGAGTTATTTATGTAATGTGTTGTAATAGCAGCACACGTTGGCTGTCACTTTGACCCGACACCCCCTTGCTCAATTACAAAGAAACCCCATCACAGATCTGCCTTCAACAGGGGACCAATGAAAGAAAAAGAAAAAAAAATCTCTTTACACCATCTCCCCCCGCCCCATCTCTCAAAGAAACAGAAACGTTAAAAGCCTTAGAGCAAATAATATCCCTTTGGTAGGAAAACTTCACAGTATTGCACTATATTAATTTGTCTTTGTGGTTTATCAGTCCATCTGGGCATTTATTTCTGCCCATTCTTGTAGCAAACAAACATTATTAATTTAAAGACTAAATGTCATTTATTCACACGATGAATGTTTAACGACTTTTTCTGTTACGCACAAATCATTGATCTTGCCTGTATAGAGATACAAGGGTGAAATAGAGTCCTGACGCTCAGGAAGCAAAGTGACTTGTGTCTTTTAAGATGAGAATAGGAACAAAAGCCATAATAATTTCAGCACTCATGTATTAAGAACCTGCTGTGTACCAGGTATTGTACCATGTGCTTCAATACACAATCCCTTATAACTCTCAGACTGGACCATCTCTACACCCATCCTTTTTTCTCACTGGTCTCTTTACTCCTCCTTGAACATTGGGTATGCTCGTTTTCCTTGCACTGTTTCCTCCACCAGGACCATTTTTTCCTCAGATATACATGTCTCACTCCCTCATTTTATTCAGTTTTCTGCTCAAATATCACTGCATTCGGCAGACCTTTTCTGACCACCCGAAGTAAGTCAGCAGCATCTTCATCTTACCCCACTTATTTGTCTTCAGAGTTCTTGCCACTCCAGAGAAGTTACACATCCATTTGAAATTAATCTAGAATTAGGTAGTGGTAATGATTGCACAATTTTGTGATATGCTAAAAACCACTGAACTGGACATTTTCAAAGGGTGAATTGGATAGTATGTGGATTATATCTCAGTACAATGCTTTAATGCAATAAAATCAAACTTGTTATTGTCTTTTTCTTCCTCTCTAGGAAGCAAATAAGACTTTGTTCTCTTTCTAGTTATACTCTCGAGGCCTAGAGAAGCATGGAGCACAGAGTAGGTACTCAAAAATATTTTCTGAATAAATGCACATGCAAGAAGGGACCTTGAAAATTTAATAAAGCATTGGTTAGCCACCAGGATGTTGCTATTTTTATTCCACATATGACTATGAGTTTCTCCTAAAGGTCAGATCAAGAAACTTCCTGGCATAGTTTGTCTGCTTGGGCTTTTAGGTTCTCTTACTTTTTTTGTTGTTTTTGGTTATTGTTGCTTGGTGGGTTTTGTTTTGCTTTGTTTTTGGTCATGTGCAATGTCATCAAGCTGAGAAGTAAACAAGAACACTTTATCACACCAACAGAAACAATAACAAAAACTTTGTGATCATTTCAATAGATGCTGAAAAGCACTCAGTAAAATTAAGCAATCCCTTTATGATAAAAACCTTAAACAAATAGGGTATAGAATAAACATATCTCAACATAATAAAGACCATATAAGACAAGCTCACAACTAATATCATACTGAACAGGGAAAAATGGAAAGATGTGGAATAAGACAAGGATTCCTAGTTTAACCACATTTTGTCAACATAGTACTGGAAGTCATAGCCAGAGTAATTTGGCAAGGAAAAGTAATAAAAGGCATCCTATAATTGGAAAAGAGAAAGTCAAATTATTCTTGTTTGCAGATAACACAAATTATATTTAGAAAAACCTAAAACTCTACCAAAACACTCTTAAAACTGATAAAACAAATTTAGTAAAGTTGCATGATACAGAATCAACATACAAAAATTAGTAGCATTCCTAGGTACTAACAGCAATCAATCAGAAAAAGAAATCAAAAAAGCCATTTACAATCGTTACAAAAAAAAAAACTAAGAATACATGTAACCAAAGAAGTGAAAAATCTCTACAGGAAAAATTATAAGGCATTGATGAGATAAATTGAAGAGGACACAAAAGAATTAAAAGTTATCCCATGCTCATGGATTAGAATAATTAATATCATTAAAATGTCTATACTACCCCAAACAATCTACATATTTAATAGAATCCCTATAAAAATGCCTGTAACATTCTTCACAGAAAGAGAAAAAAAATTCTAAAATCCACATGGAACACAAAAGACTTCAAATAGCTAAAGCAATTCTAAGCAAAAAGAACAAAGCTGTAGGCGTCACACTACCTGATTTAAATTACACTACAAAACTATAAGCAGAACAGCATAGTGCTGGCTTAAAATTAGACACAAAGACTAATGAAAAATAATAAAAGAATGCAGAAATAGATCCACATGCTTGTAGTCAACTCATTTGCAACAAGGACCCTGAGAACATATATTGGGGAAAGAACAGTCTCTTTAATAAATCATGCTGAGAAAACTGAATATTTATGTGTAGAAGAATGAAGGTAAATCCCCATATTTCACCATACACAAAAATCAACTCAAAAATGGATTAAAAACTTAAATGTAAGACCTGAAACTATGAAAATGCTAGATAAAAATATTGGGTAAATGCTATAGGACATTGGTCTGGGCAAAGATTCTTGGGGTAAAACCCCCAAAACATAGGCAACAAAAGTCAAAATAGACAAACTATATTACATCAAGCTAAAAAAAACTTTTACCCAGCAGTGAAAGCAGTTAACAACATGAAGAGACAACCTGCAGAATGGAAGAAAATATTTGTAAACTATTCATTAGACAAGAGATTAATAACAGAATATATGAGGAACTCAAACAACTCAGCAGAAAAACAATTCAATTTTAAAATGGGCAAAAGATGTGAACAGACATTTCTCAAAAGAAGAAATATAAATGGAAGCTGGGCATGGTGGCATGCATCTTTAATTCAGCTACCCAAGAGGCTGAGATGAAAGGATTGTTTGAGCCTGGGAGTTCGAGGTCAGCCTAGGCAATATAGCAAGACCTTATCTTAAAAAAAAAAAGAGACAAAATATGAATGATCAAAATGTATGTGGAAAAATGCTAAACATCACTAATCATCAGGAAAATGCAAATCAGAACCACAATGAAATATTATCTCACCTTAATCAGAATGACTATTAAAAGAAAAAACAAAAAATAACAAATGCAGGTAAGGATACAAAGAAAGGGGAACGCTCTTACACTGTTGTCAATTAGTATTGCCATTATGGAAAACAGTGTAGAGGCTCTGCAAAAAACTAAAAATGGAACTGCCATATGTTCTAGCAATCCTACTTACCGGGTGTATATGCAAAAGAAAGGAAATTCAAATATCAAAGATATATCTGCACTCCCATATTTATAGCACTATTCACAGCAGCCAAGATAAGGAATCAACCTAAGTGTCCACATCAATGGATGAACAGATAAAGAAAATGTGATATACATATATATATATATACACACACATATATATGTATATATAGTATAAATATGTATACACAATTAAATATTATTCAGCCATTTAAAAGAACATTTTTGCAGGACTATAGACAGAACTGGAGGTCATTATGCTAAGTGAAATAATCCAAGTACAGAAAGACAAATATTGCATGTCCTCACTTAGATGTGAGAGCTAAAAAGGAGGATCTCATGGAGGTAAAGAGTAGAATGGTGGTTACCAGAGGCTGGAAAGAGAAGAGCAAACACTTAAAGTGTATGGAAATACAGTTAGATAGAAGGAATAAGTTCTAGTATTTGAAAGTACATTAGGGAAGTTATAGTTGACAATAATTTATTGTATATTTCAAAATAGCTAGAAGAGAAGAATTATAATGTTCTCAACACAAAGAAAAGATGAACGTTTCAGGTGATGGATATCCCAATTACCCTGATTTGATTATTGCACATTGTATATGTATATCAAAATATCACATGTACTCCCCCTAAATTGTACAAATATATTTATTTAAAAATATTTAAAAAGAGAACACTTAACTGATAGACATTACTAGATTTACACACCGACTCTGCCAATTACACCATATGACCTCAAGCGAAACAACTTATTTTTTTCTAACTTCAGTATCTACATCTGTAAAATGGAGATTATAAAAATATTTCACTGAATTTTTGTGAGTATTACATAACAGAATGTACATGGACCATTCTAACAACATCTAGATGTACAATAAGCAAACAAAAAATGTTTGAGTATCTGTAAAAACATCAATGACAGATCTTGAAGAGGCTCAAATTTGATATGCAGGTCCAGTGACCTCAGAATAATCATCATCATTATCATCATCATCATCATCATCATCCCACTTCTCAAGAAGTGTGAACCTGTATTTTAAAGCAATTAGAAAATGCAACCGCTGTCCTTCCATGGGTGGGGATTTATATCCCACTTCATCCATCTTTGTGAACACAAAATGTTTCTACCCTAGCTGTTGACTCTCCCGTCCTCACCATGGGTATCCCTTAACACAGCAAAATGGGGATGTTACTGGCTTTCCAGACAGACTTCGGTTTGAGATCTGCCTCTTTGTGACCCTAAGCAAGGAGCTTCATGACCAATTCTTAGTTTCCTCATCTATTCATATAAATCATATGCAAGTATATTTTCTCTGTCTGTGGTTGAGCTAAAGTGAATGAAATAACATACATCCAAACATAGTAAATATTACTAATAATATAAGAACACTTGTCTCCTTTCCCACTTACTGGATGTCAGTTTCAAGGACTATTCAGAAATGTATTCAGTCATTCAATACTTAATGAGCAACTACTCTTTGCCAGACTCAGGACTTTCAGGAAACAAATGTTTAGAAGACAGATATAATTCCCTTGGTGAAGCACAGAGTCTGCAGGTCTCCAGGAGAAAGAACCTCCTATCCTGCCCACAAACCATATTCCAAGAAGAGTGGTAAGACCCAGATATGTAAGAACAAGAAGCCCATAAGTCCTCCCTCTTTTCCCTTTCTATGGCCACAGAACTCTAGAAGTTTGAAGGAGAGCCTTTGGTGTCTCCCCCATCACATATAAATATACTAAGACAAACCATCTCTCTAGCTCCCGAGAGATCTGAATTCCTTGAAAAGATGAAATCTAATTTCCAGCCTCAAAGGTCCATGGTACAAAAAGCCGAGTTGCCATCAGACAGGACCCCAGTCTCAGGGAGCTTCAAAGACCACCAGATTAATCAGACTCCCCATTCATACTTGGTGACAATACCCAGCTGTCATTAGAACCAAAAGGCACAAGTTTAGTAGTTGTTGAGGCTGGATGACAGTCTATTATACTATTTTGTGTATTTAGTATAATGTTCTGTAATAAAACATTTGAATAAAAAGACAAAATTGATCTAAAATGTTAGCTCTTAATGCACAGCATGGTTATCTTTGTGGAAAAAGGAGGAAGAAAGAGATTTTTGGTTGTATCAAACTAGCAAGGCTAGTTCTATTTCTTGTTTATACGAGTGTTTGCTTTGTAATAATTCATTGTGTTTCTATGAATGCCTTATGCATATATTTCTGTATGTCTGTTATACATAAATAAATATTAAATGCTACATTAAAGAAAGAATGAGAAAGGACTCCTGCAAATTTACCATATTCATGAATTTTCTCTGCAGCACTGAAGTTTTCTTTTCAAAAGGGAAGTTTCTCCTTCTTCCATGGACCAATAGCCTCCTTGAAAACAAAGGTGTTAATCCTCATAGGCAATAAGGCAATTTTAAGTTTGCGAGTACAATGGGCAGGGTGTGACTCCCCGGGTCTCCTTGTAAAAAGGCCTGTACAATCATCAGGGAACTTTAATTCTGTTGCTTACCCACATCCTTCTTCCCAAGATATGCTGCCTGCCCCTTGCCTAGGGGAGAAATAGAACCAACCCTTGGTCTTTGTCATCAGGTTTTTTTTTTCTCTTTTAGCCTTGAAAGATGACTTTGCAGACTGTTACAAGTCTCCATTGCTAGGTAACATTGTATATACCTTTAGATGATTAGATCTTCTTTCAGGATTTGTGCTCACACTGTCTGGGTAAACATTTGCCACATGGATCAATTTCTCTCTTAAAAACATGAAATTCTCTCATAGCAAATTATTTTATTCTCTCATAACAAATTATTTTATGACATGTCACCACAGAAATGATCACCTTTAAAATTTTTATAACAATTGTATAAGGTAGGCGTAATCCTTTATATAGAGGAAGAAATCAAGACTAGGCAATTTTATAGGGAGTTTAATCAAGACTCAACTCCAGGTCCTCAGATTTCAAGTCCAGTATTTTTCATCTACTCCACAATTGTCTTACAAAATCTTCCTCGAGCCCTCTTGGAAATTAAATATACATATATAAGCATATTTTTATATATCTATATATAATAAATACATATATCATTGCCCTTATTTTATGGACAGTAGCAAAATGAGAAACTGAGGTACAGTTTAGCCATGATGCGGCGGAGAACAAAACTCACATATTTTTCTCTGCCTAGTCCTTTTGCCATCATCTTGAAGATTTAAAGCAGTTTTAATGAACTGAACTTTCTTTAGAATGGTGGGTCTCCATCTGAAGACTCACTATCAATTCTGTTTTCTACATTTGTAAGTGAATCATTGCAAGGCACAGAAAACTCTGGGGAGTGAAATGACCTGGGGCCCACCAAGTCCTACTGTGGCACAAGGGTATTCACACACAAATGCACTCTTTCTTCATAGTTGTAGGTCATTGACTGGTTCTGAAAAGTTTTATGAAATCATATGTTTATCAAGTCACTCAACAGATAGTTGTAACA
Source organism: Tarsius wallacei (assembly GCA_963574415.1). Lineage (NCBI taxonomy): Eukaryota > Metazoa > Chordata > Mammalia > Primates > Tarsiidae > Tarsius > Tarsius wallacei. Next base: position 9,880 of record CAUYQG010046172.1, read on the forward strand.
GGGATTGTCTTTGCAGGGGAATATAGAACTGTCTTTTTCTCCTCTTCTCATCTTACAACTCTTTGTTCATGGTTTTCCCTCTATCTACTCAGAGGTAAATATTTCTTGTTAAACTCAAAAGAAAAAAAAAAGAAATTAAACTTCATTGACAGGTAAAGGTGACTTTCTACATTCCATATGTCTTCTTTATCTATTGGAACTGAAGTCTAGGCCAGGCACACTGGCTCATGCTTATAATCCCAAAACTTTGGGAGGCCGAGGCAGGGATTGCTTGAGCCCAGGAGTTCAAGACCAGCCTGTGCAATACGGCGAGAATTCAGCTCTAAAAAAATTTTAAATTAGCCGGGCATGGTAAGCACATCTGTAGTTTCAGCTACTCTGGAGGCTGAGTCAGAAGGATCACCTGAGCCCAGGAGTTCGAGATGCAGTGAGCTGTGATCAGGCCACTGCATTTCAGTCTCAGTGATTAAAAAAAGAGAGAAAAAGAAACTCAAGGCTAGTGGACTTGGACTTGAGAGTTTCCTATAAACCATAATGTAGAGGGCGTGAGGTAGGAGACGTTCACGTGACACAGACAAAAGAAGATGGGGGGAGAAGAAAGAGGCCAAAGGTCTGCACCCAGCTTCCAATAAGATAGAAAGTCAAGGCTGGGAGAGGGAATAAAGGGCAGTACAAATGCTCAATATAGGTGTCAACTCTAAATGTTGGTCTAGCAGACCAAGTTTGAGAAATGACTGACGTAGGTGCTTTGGCATAAAGGCTTGCTCCCAACATATCTTGGAAAGGAGAAGGAGACAGAAGGGGAGAAACAGCTCTGAAAGAGGGTTTAGACCTGGAATTAGCCAAGTCCATATCTAATTGACTCTGAGTTAATCCAGATGAAAATGCTTTAAACTGGAGAGACAGAGTTTCCTTTCACTGGCAAACTTTTCCTCCCCACCCATCCCCCAGGGAGTGGGAGTGGGGGTTCTAGCACAAGATAAAATCATTTATCGATAGAGTCAACATATCATTTGTTATTTAAGCTGGGCTACATCTGAGGGTGAAACGAGTGCTATTAATAATTTCTCTAGGATAGCAGGCATAAATCAGTACTGTTCCAAGCAAACCAGTCAGTGTGAACCTGGATTATGTAGCAATTAGTCAGAAGGATCACTTGAGCTCAGACACAGAAAACAAAAATGCCTCCTTTTATTTTGAGTCTAAGTTGATTCTCCCAAGAGAAGTAACCCTTCTCCCACTGCGTCTTGTTCAGGAGAGACACCAAGGGTAGAGGGGCAGATATGCACACACTTCAACTTAGACTCAAAGAGGCAGTGCGAAATGCAGGAAGGTGGACACCCCTGCCCACTGCAATGATGAGGATGTCAGGAAAGGTCCTGAGAAAAAAGATATGCAGAGGTTGGGAGAGTTTGAAATTGTGGAAATAAGGAACAATATTGGAAAGGAGGTGAGAATATTTCCAGATGAAAGAAGACTGTGAGCAGAAATGTGGAAGAGAGGTGCATGAGTATGAACACGGTGCTACAAGGCATTTCTTGTGGAGCTATAGGTATGTGTCGCAGACTCTGCTAACTGACATCTTCTTCCTTTCAAAGAAAACCCACGTTTGTTCAAAGTGACAATGGGCCCAACTACAAATATGTGGATCTCCCTGATTCTTGCAGCCAGATATTACCAAGCGGCACAGTCTTCTGGCCAATGAGCTCCAGTGGAAGTTCTTGTCAAGGCTATTCTTTCCTAAAGCCCCACTAGGATAAAGTCCTTTGCCCATCACCTTTCACCTTTCTGCCCAGAATGCTAATACAGTGCCTGATGTGCAGGAGCCATCTCTCCATCTTTTAAGAAAAAAGTGACAGTCTATGAATGGCAGAGCAGGAAGAGAAAAAGGACCTGGGTCATTGGTGTCACTGATAAGCTTTCATACCAGTCCCAGACTGTCTACCTTGAACTTCCTGTTGCATGAGACAAATACATCCCTTAATTATCTGATCCTCTGTCAGTGGAGGATTTTCTGTTATTTGCAGGCAGCATAGTTTCAACTAAATAGATGTAAAAAGGATATAAAGGCCGTTGTAAACTAAATAGTGAGGGGCCCTGAATACCAGACCACTGCTCCATGGAGTATCTTATCACAAATGTATATATCCCAAATGATCCATACATTTTGAAAAAATAGAAAGAAAAGAGATGGAATTGCTAATACTATGAGGACATTGTCACTGAGAAATTTTTTTTTTTTTTTTGCAAATATCTGGGATGATCAATACCATCCTTAAAGTCAGCAGCCAATCAAAACATTCAGAAATATTTGAAGTTGTGGCAATTAAATTTTTTTATTTCTTCATTAACTGATCACCCAGAATTGGCCAATTTCCAAAGTAAAATGAATGGTTTCTCTTATTGCTCTTAAAATGCAAAATGTTGGCATCTGTTCCCATTCTGAAATTATCTTTCTCTGTTGGCTCCTGAATTTGCTAAGACGTATGATTACAGTAGAATAAAAACAGAAGATTGTCAGTTATCACATTCCTGGTTTAGAAAGTTTAACCAGGTTTATATACTCAGGAAGTCAATGTTTATACACCCTACCAAGATTCAGCCCAGAGAAAAGCATCACCCACAAAGTTCAAAGCTGGTGAACAGCAGAGATCAGGCATCCAGTAACGTGACCATCTAACTCAAACTGCAACATCTGTGGAAGGACCCGAAGTTATCTGCTGGAGAACGGGCTTATCCACAGCCGCTCTGCGTACTCTTTTGCTTCCTGATTCCCAGACACACCATGGTCGAGGCTCAGGAGCAAGAATTAAGGAAAACGCTTTCAAGGAGGAGAAGGAAATGCCATGCCCACTGCAACCTCAGTACCACATTCTATTGTTAAACAGCATAATCTGCCATTCAACATGTGCGGCATCCATGACTGTAAAGAGATAAAGAGATATAGATGACCTTTAATGCATATTCTGAGACTACAGGGTAACCTCCAACTGATAGTTGAAATTTCAGAGTGAGTGTGGCATGGGGTTCATATTTGAAGGTGCCTTGGTCTGAATTCCAGCTCTACAATGTATTAGCTGTTTAACCTTGAGGATAATAACAATGTCAGTCTCACAGAGTTGTGAGGATTAAATAAATGAGCATGTGTATGGTGTTTGAGACTGTCCCTAATACATAGTAAATATTTTTTAAATGTAAGATGATTAAAGGGGATCAATTCTGGGGACATTTGGGACGAAGCACAAAACGTTGCCTCTTGGGATTTTCCTTTGTCTCTCTCCAAGAAGTCTAGCCCCAAAACTTACTCCTCGCTTGGAAGAGTCACTCGTTCAGGAGAATTAGCCATTAGGAATCCTCTGTGGGAGGTGAGAGGTGATGACTGTCTAGGTCTCTGATGTGTTTTTACCTTTGTGATTTCCCTCCACCTATACTCTACAGTTGACTATGGCCTCTTTTTTCACTCCAATCCCCTGGTCCTAGTTTATTGAGAAGTCACTGTAGCTTTCTCTCCTTTCCAACCTGAAATCGCTATCATTTTATTGTCTTTAAATAGTTCAGTAACATGATGATTTTTAAAAAAGAAAGAAAGAAAACATTTTAATAGTACTACATTTATTTTTGCTAAGAAAGAAGACAAAAATTCAACAAGCATACTCTTGTCTTTATTTAAACCCTCTTCCCTAGTATATCTAAAATCTGACAGCATTTTCTGCTCAACATTTAAAAACAACTTAATTTCCCTTTTAAAGAAAAGCTTCCCTGAGGACCAGCAATTCGTTGCCAGTGTCAAGAGGAGGTGAAATATGGAAATAGCTCCAACTAGCAACACATATGTTTACTTACACAGCAAAGTATAGCAAAACAACAAACAAAACCAAACAAAAAACCATGGATAGAAAATCAAAAGACTTCGACTTTCCAGATCATTGTTTCCTCTATGATCTGCTATTTGTTGTTGGAGAAGGAATTTTTTTTTCTCTGCGATTCAGTTTTTCAACTTCAAAACAAGGGGTTTAAATTAGAACAATGGTCTTTCTTTACTCCTTCCTCCCTCCCTGCCTTCTTTCCTTCCTTTTTTCCTTTTTTCCTTTCCTCCTTCTCTTCCTCCTCTATTTCTTCCTCTTTTGATTTCTTCCAAGCACTAGAAGCCCATCCCCTCATTAAATGAAATCCCATCCAGTTGGCCAACATATTTCATGTGAAGATGGAGATCTTTATGAGGTTTTCCTTGTCGGTCTCCTCCTTACCTTCAGAAGTGCATATGACAGCTAAGCAGCCCTCGAGGTCTTAGAGCCCAGTTTGGAAGAAAAAAAAAGTCACCGAATTGTAAGATGAGAAACAAGAACCACATTGCAATGTACATGGCCTTTGAAAAAAGACAGGACTCAGTTCAAATCTCTCCTCATGTCTGCTCTTACCAGGATATTACTGGAGAAGTGGAGTCATTTGTCATGAGTTACTTCTTGAGCCCTCATTTCTTCACGTGAAAAATGAAAATTACAATAGCTACTGAAAAAAGTTACTGTGAGGATAAATGAAAGAATGCATTAAAGAATGAATTAAATTCCTAGCTTATACTAAGGACTCAATAGATGTTAACTATTGTTTATAACCAAGAAGACCAAGGTCCCACCCAGGACAGCCCTAGTTTAGACTTGTAGTCCTGGAATAATTATTCATTGTATACCCTTTCACTCTCAAAACGTCTTGGTTTGAACAATACATTAAATGATGGTTATCATTCGCTTAACTCCCCTCTCTGGCTTTGGTTTCAAAACATACGGGTGTCTGTTGGTAAAGTCTTAGAATTCTACCAGGGACCACAAGTGACTTTTTAATATCAAGGCACAAGAGTGTGGTTGATGCCATAGCAGGCAGCTCACAGACATAGAGGAAACATTTATACTTCACCAGGGGAGAGGTGCCCTGAAGTAACTGGCAAATTCCATGGCCATACCAATTTGGACTGAGAGTGGATAAGAGTCCCAGAGAAAGCCAGCTCTCCAGGGGAGCCAGCATTTGCTCATGCTAGAGAATATGTGTTTATGGTAAGCAATCCTTCACTCATTGCACGTCCCCAGATCTGACTGTTTCCTCTCCTTTTAAACAGTCATGAGCAAGTCACTCACACCGTTGAGAAATAAAAACACTTGCAGTGTCAACTCAGAGCTGGGAAAAAAAGAAGAACACTGATAATAAGCGTGTATTCTGACACAATGAAAATGTGTGTCCAAGTGGGTATTGTGTGTGTTTATGCGAGCTTTGTGGTTATAACCAAGAAAATAAGGCAACAAACATGGGCTTGTTTGTAGAACTCACTAATATCTTCATTAGAAGTAACCACTTCAAAACTGTGTTTTAAGCTTCCCCATCAGCCTTGAGAACAAGAGAGTAAACACAGCATCACTTATCACTTTGTCAAGCTCAACAAACAGCATTTCAGAGTGTTAACAACTCTTAATAAGGACTCTCACTGGTGGTAGTTAAACAAACAACATTAAGTTGAGAAAGGCAATCAGTAGTCTGATCTCTGTATTGACTGATTGTTATCAGGCTGGCCTCAGCTGGCTTGGTACATTCCTGTCCCAGCACCCTTTGAGAGGGCCAGTGGTATTAGCCACCTGGGTAATGGAGGTATTATTATTTAAACACCCAACTGCAACACGGGGTTGTGAACAGATATTTGTGCCACCTTCATATCTTGTGGTCATCTTGGAAATGAATTTGAATGTTTACATATCAGGATTTCTGGAATATTTTCATGATTTATCAGTGGGGTGGAAGGTTTGGAAAAGCCCATGATCCTTAATGACTCTCTCCGTGAATAGATACCTATCTCCTTGAGAGGGAGGAAAAGAGCTTTTGGTGATGGGAGTGACAGTCAGTATTTTATTTTATTTTATTTTAAGTTGGAGTCTCACTCCATCGCCCAGGCTAGAGTGCAGTGGCACACTCATGGCAACCCCAGCATCAACCTGCTGGGCTCAGGAGATCCTTCTTCCTCAGCCATCCAAGTAGCCAGTACCACAGGCACACACTACCATGCCTGGCTAAATTTTTTTTATTGTAGAGATGAGGTCTCACCAAGTGGCCCAGGCTATTCTCGAACCACGGACTCAGGCAATCCACTCACCTCGGCCTCTAAAAGTGCTGGGATTACAGACTTGAGCCACCACACCTGGTCATGTATTTTAAAGGTTTACGTGCATATGGCAATGCCATTTCTGAGTTAGATCTACTCTCAAAGCTGGGCTACCATTAGCTCTGTTTTAAACAACTGAAAGTTTATGTGTGGGATGATTTAAACCCTCCACTCTCCTCTTTTTGCCCACGACTGTGAAACTCCTCCCATTTTCCCAGGATCACCCCAAATACCACCCACCTCCTCTAGGAAGTTTTCTTGTCACCCCACTTTCCCCTAACTTCAGTAGGAAATTATTTTTCATCCTCTGAAATTCCATAATGCAAACGTTAGTAGTGTATGAATCACCTGAGATGCTTGTAAAAAAAAAAAAAAAATACAGGTATCAACACTCCCACTCCTATGACTGGAGATCCTGGCTTCACATTTCAATCATTTGGGGACCATTTTCAAAAAAGGCAAAAGCTCTCCAAGTGAATCCTAGATGCAGACAGAGTTGAGAAACCACCACTCTTCTTGAGACAGGGATGCCCAGACCATATTTGAGAAATGCTGTAATACCTTTTGGGTGCTAAATGGGGCCTGATAATTAACACATTCATATCACCTTATAGGGAGTGCACATCCTGGAGACCCAGGTTCCTTTTGTCTTTAAGCATTATGATGCCATTTGTATATATAAGATTGGAGATAAAAGCTGAGGCAGAGATGAATTGTTCTTCTTTATAAAAGACAGAGTGTTGAACATGAGGTAGTGGGGGTAGAGGAGTGAGTACTGGGATGGAGGACACTGGGCCCAGCAAGGCCAGGGTAAGGGGAAAGCAGGAAACCCATAACTCTGGCATATGGCCATGTCCCAGTCCAGCCTCAGAGAATGAAAATATTGCAGAAGAATGTTTGTAAATTGTTTGCTCCAAGATATGCAAAGTAATCTCCCTCCTCCATCTCCCATTAAAAATCTTGAGTAAAGAAATGCCGGAAGCCTTCTCTTCACTGGCAAAGGTGGAAACGGGGAGAGGGTTCACAGAAGTAGAGTAAGGTGGTGAAGGACATCTCACATCTGGCTCACGTGTGTTGGCCTCATCTCCTAACACAGTCTGTTACACAAAGCAGGTGTTCAGTGAGTATTTGTGAAACAAATGAAATAACTATTGGGAAAAAAATTCAGAGAGAAGACCATGATTCTTACCAACAGAGGACTGACAAGGATAGAAACAGAAATGAAGTGGTCTTTTCCTTATCAGTTTGCAAAGGCAAATCCTGATCTCAACTTGCACAATATGCAAGAGTCTGCCAAGAAAAAGCCAGCAAGTTTAGAGCTGGTAGAGTCAAAGAACTATCCCCATGACATTGGGTGGGCTTTGGGTATTTGTCTGTTATTATTTTGGAAAGGTTTAGGGAGAAAAGTAAAGGGGAAATTCAGAATACGGGATGAACACTTCTCACATGCCATTCTATTCTGATGTGTGTGGCATTGATCTAAAAAGCAACAGGAGCTGGAGACCCATGTGATGCCCAGCGGGTTGAATGACATTGCTCTGAGTTCTATGTGTTTTAAACCAAAGTCACAGACTTTGCCTGGGGGGTCCTGCTTACAGTTCAGATTCATACAACTCAACAGCCTTCCTTCTTTTCTGCAAATTATTTTACTTTGTTTAGAAGCAATATGTATTTCTAAGCCAATAGAGTTATCTTTAATAACTTTAGAAACAACTTCACTAGAACACTGACTCATGGGGAGACATAGGGAAGAATCAGGAGCAAGTATTCTTTCTCTAGGACTCTTGAGGCTGTTTATTCATTGCTTTTGTCTGCCCTTGGGGAAATGCTCCTCTTCATTCTGGGTCCTCCCAGCAGAGCTGCCAGTTTTCCACATACATTCCTGACCCCAGTGCTGGTCACGTGACTGCAGATCAGCCAGTCTCAGTGCTCTGTACTTCTAGCAACAGTGATTGGTCCAGTCTTGTGATCTAAGCAAGGCCAATCAAAGTCATCTCTGCATTGAAAGAAACGCATTGAGAGCACAGTAAAAGGCACTGTAAATGGGAAAACATGTAAATCTGGAGCTGCGGGTGGCAAGAGGCTGTTTACAGGATACACTCAATATTCAGAAGGACTCTGCACTAAGGGATAAAGATAATTGATCCCTGATGTCACTGCTAGAATCTGTTAATCCAGCTGTACCTGAAGACAGGCCATGCCCAGATCTGGTAGGTACATGAAATTGTATTTGTTTATACTTAAGTTAGTTCTAGGTTGGGTTTTGTAACTTATATCTGAAAATTTTGTCATAAATATAACTGAACATAAAATGTTTACATTTAAGTCATCTTTATGAAGCAAAATAGAATAACACTGCAATTATTTATGGAACACACATTTGGCATGAAGGCCTGTATTCTCCTTTCATTTGAACATTCTGCTGAACGAATGAAGTCACATGAGACTCAGAGAAGTTGCTTCACTTGAACAAAAACTACTGAACTACTCAATGGAGGAACAGGAGATTGTCATCTAGGTCTAGTTCCATTGACTCCATTCTGTGCTCCCAAAGGAAGAGTACACAGGTAGTGCATAATTTGTGCTGTTTAGTCAGCAAGATGCCAGCACTTCCCTATGAAGCCAAGGCCCTCCACACAGCTCCTTTTGATGTATACAAGACTCCGAACTTTCCAACCAGGCTCCTGTGGGAGGCAGAGGCAGCTCAAAAGTCCAGTGGCAGCAAAGTCTCCCTAGTGGTCATTGGACTGCCTGTGGTACATGCCAGGCAATCCAAGGATGTGTGTTCTGCCATCAGCACTAACTAGCATGAAAGCTGGAGGGAGAACAAGCACTAAGGCGGTGCATTCCATCAAGGATCCCCCTTTCTTGGTCCACAGTGAGCTCACTCAGGCTTTGCTGAAGTGGGGAAGCCAAGGAGCAGGATGACTCTGACAGTTTGGAAGCAGGAGCTGAACATTCTTGACTAACTCTACTCATCTCCTATGCCCTCTCCTATACTCCCTTGGAAGTGGCAGGAGAATGACAGCCTAAGGAGTACTTTCCCAAACCCCATCAAAGAAGATCTTCTTGATTTGCATGTCAATTCCCATTCTGAAGTGTGAAAAATGCATGGCTTTTCTTTAAATTCCCATTCCAAGTTTAGAAAAGTGCAGGGATGTTGCCCTGCCCTACCATCATTTGTCTGTGTGACGTGGGCAAGTTACCCAAACTTCATACTAAGAAGAAACACAGTTCCATCTTCTGAAAATGGGAATAATGCTACCTACCTGAAGATATTATTGGAATTAAACAAGGTGCCTGGCATGTGGTAGATGCTCTATAATTGCAAATATTGGCAGGTTTTCCAAGAGTGTTCATGGGGAAACAATTAATGCATGTCAGGCCCTGGTTCCTCTGCCTAATCTTGAGTTATAAGTTGCCTATTAAACAGCCAACTTCTTCCAAATGGGGCAGGAAGGAAGAGATGGGTTTTCTCATTTTTAATATTTCACAACTCTAGAATCCCCATGAGTAATACCTGACTACAGTTGGATAGATGAGGCAGAGTTATTCCAAGGCCACACAATCACTTTTGCAGGCTACTAAACAATTGTGAGCATCACTATGGTGGTAAGGTTAACTGTGGGCTAATTGTGGGTGTTAACCAAGAAATATCCTGCCCGGCATATGTAGAGGTCCCAGGATTCAGGTACTATCCCTTTAACTACAATTGAAGCCCCAAGTCTGCAAGTCAGATGCAGCTGATGAGAAAATGAGGGGCCCTAAATGATTTCTAGCACTGAAGACTTCTTTGTTGTACCTTTCATCCTGTCAAGGGCTAGGAGTCACTTGTCCACCTCCAGGGTGGCAGAGTCATCTAGGCTTTAGATGGTCACAGGGGCATTTATGTGCAGGGACAAACCTGTACTAGGGATGCCCCACTGTTCCTTGTGTGGACCAATGTGACATTGTAAAATATATATATTGTTTTCCACCCCTTTCTCTGGCGTACAAGTCCTAAAATCCTTAGAATCCTCAAACTGATGTATTTTTAAATGCTAATAATTGACTGATGGCTGGTAACCCCTAGGTAGCTTCAGAGTGGGTGCTGGTTACCAGAAAGAGCAGGGCAGGATTAGAGAGTTTGGATTTTCAGTCTCAACCCCAAATTTCCAGGATAGAAAGAGAGGCTGAAGGTTAAGTTGATCATCTGTGGTTAATGGTTTAATTAATCATGCCTACTTAACAAAGCCTCCATAAACCCCAAAAGGAAAGGTTTGGAAAGTTTCCAGATAGCTGAACATGTGGAGGTTCTTGGAGGGCAATGCACCCAGAGAGGGCATGGAAGCTTCTTGCCCCTTCCTCCGTGCTTTGCCCTATGCATATTTTTATTAGTATTCTTTGTAATATCCTTATGGCAAATTGGGAACTGTGATACGTGTTTTTTTGAGTCCTAGGAGCTGCTAGTAAATTAATAAAATCCAAGGATGGAGTCGTGGGAGCCTGGATTTATAGCAGATTGGTCAGAAGCACAGGTAAAACCACCTGGGGTTTGCACTGACACTAGAAGTGGGGGGCAGCCTTTGGGCCTGAGACCTCAAGATGTGAGATCTGACACTACTTCCAGCAGCATCAGAAATGAATTGGATTGGAGGACACTCAGTTGGTATCTGCTACAGACCTAGGTGCCTGCTTGTTGGTGGGAAGAAGCCCCTACCCATTTGGTCACAGGAGTCTTCTGTGGTGATTACTGTTAAGTGAAAGAATAGAAAAAACACTTTGAGATTTTTCCACTCACAACTAAGAAGGCAAGGGTTCTGAGATAAAGAGGTCTCCCCCCAATTGTTTCCTACTCTGGTAGCAAGCATCAAGGTAAGTAGGAAAGCATCAAGGATAATGATTTTCAATCCTCATGCATGCAGTGAGTCACCTGGGGATCTCGTCTTGTTAAAATGCTGACTCTGGTTCAGTAGATCTGGGGCAGAGCCTGAGAAAAAGCATGTCTAACAAGCCCCCAGTGATGCTTATGTTACTGGCTCAGGAATCATGTTTTAAGTAGCAAGATTTGAAGACACAGGAGGCTCACAGTAGCTGGCATGGTGGTGTGCACCTGTAGTCCCAGATACTCAGAAGGCTGAGGTGGGAGGATTGTTTGAGCCAGGAGTTCTGGGCTGTAGTGTGCTACGCTGATGGGGTATCTGCACTGTTTGGCAACAATATGGTGATCTTCCAGGGGCAAGGGACAACCAGGTTGCCTAAGAAAGGGTAATGGGCCTAGGTCATAAACAGAGCAGGTCAAAACTGATTAGCAGGTAGTGATCAGTAGTGGGCTCACATCTGTGAATAGCTACTGCACTTCAGCCTGGGCAACACAGTGAGACCTCATCTCTAAAAAATAATAAAACGAGAAAAAAGAAACTCGCAGTAAAGGCTTATTAAGTAATTAGTAATAGATAAGTTGCTCAATGAACGTACAAATGAATAAAACACAGGGAAGGTAGGTTAAGATGAAAATGCTATTATCCAAGGCTAGGCGGGGGTATAGACCATGCCTCCAGCCTCCCATACTTGACATCTATCCCCCATCTGTTCACTTTGAGTTTTCTCTTTCGTTAGTGACATGGCAGTGAAAAAAATCAAAGTCACTCTACCAGGTGTATGCTCTGAGCCTCTGTGTATATATCTGTAAAATAGGAATAATACTGTCTATTTGACAGTTGTTACAAGGACTAAATGGCTCATAAGAGGGGTTTAAGAAATGGAGGTTACTGACAATTGTTCACATTCTTGAACTTGAGATAACAACGTACTTTCCTCCATGTAGAAGGAAGAGGGAAGAAATATAATTTGTATGTCTATGGGCTAGCAATGTGTTATGTGTCTAAATAAGTTATTTCATAAATTGCTTTATTTCTAAAGCATTTTGAGGTCCATAGTGTTAGGTCAGTTTCACAAATGGAAAAACTGAACCTTCGAAAGAAAACGAGACTTTCATCCAAGGTCACAAGGCTGAGTAAGTGGCGGGGACCAGTTGTGTCTGATTCCAAAGCCGCACTCTTTCCCCATATCCTGCATCTCTCTGGTGCCCCAGTCTGCCCTTTTTAAGTCAGGTCTCCACAGTCAGAGGCTCTGGGTATTCTGTCAAGGCTCCAATTCCAACCCAAGTCCAGGCCTTATTCCTTGGCTGTGAAGCAAACAGCCTGTTTACATGACACAGGTCTGGGACGGCAAAGTCCACAGTGCCTGTTTGTCTGCTTTTGACTTCTCCTCACACTCAGACCTGTGGTGAGTCAGTTACTGTCAAAACCAAGGACAGCTTGTGCCGAGCTCACTCCAATTTACGGGGAAGGTGTCTGAAGCACTGAAGGTCACTGGGTGAAAGTGTCAAAGTAGACAGACAGATGACCTCTCACCTCCTTGCAGGAGGGAGGTGTCTGCTGAGCAAAGGGTTCAGGAGCATCCTCTCCAAGTCCCAAACAGGCCTGAATCACCAGCACCGCTTTCCAACCACAGATGTTTTCTTGCTCGTAGCCAGGTTCCAAGTGGGACAGGGCTGCTAGATGGAGCTCTAGAAGAAACGAAGAGGAAGTAAATGTGAAGTTGACATGTTTTCACCACTGTAAACCCAGCCTCCTGGTCCACAGCCCAATTCTGCCTCAGTATTTCCCCTACAGCAGAGACCGCTAACTGCTCCCCAGAGATTCCTACTCCCCTTCCATAGTGAGGAATGACTACCATGCCAGTGACCACATTTCCCAGCACCCCTTGCTTCTTGTGGGGGTCATGTGACCACTTTACACCAATGAGCAGAAATGTCTCACTCCTGAGCTGAAGCATGCTTTCCCACCCTCTGTTTTCATCCTAAGCAAGAAAGAAGCCACAGGAGGAAGGAGTTTGGGTTGCTGACTCACCATGTGGAAGGCTTCCTGGCAACCAGGAACACCCACATAGACAGCTTGATGAGAGAGAAATAAAGTTTTATTATTTTAAAGCCACTGAATCTTCTGGATTTGTTTGTTATAGCCAGTTAACATTGCTCTCTTTAATGTAGCCAGGGTGAAATGGTTGCATGAATGCTGATTGGGTGGTTGGCCTTGTGTGCAATACTCAGAACTTCATTACTGTTGTCTCATGGAATTCTCATACAATTCTTGCAAGTAACTGCCATCCCCATGTTAAACTGTAGAAACCTTGGCATTGGGATGTTAAATCTTTTGTTCCAAATCATACAGTTAAGCAGTAACTTAAGCCACTGCACTTCAGTCTGGGCGACAGAGTGAGACTCCAACTAAAAAAAAAAAAAAAAAAGTAACTTAAGATTCAAATGAATTTCTGCCTCACAACAGGTGCAAGAAGCCCTCTCTTTTGCCACCTCTAAGACGGTGTGACCCTGAAGGCTCACTAGAAAAAACATTTCTCCACAGTCATCCCTGGGCAAGAGTCCATTGTGACTGATGTCATTTGTGGTGGGCTCAACAGAACTCACATTGTCCTCTCCTACAGGCCCCGACCTAGGACTTGGGGAAGATGAACAGGGATGAAGAGTGAGATCTGATTTCCCATCCTCCTTAATCCAGTCAACCATGGGACAAAGAGAGCCCTCAGAGGGACTAGAACTATCCTTCCTAAACTCTCTCTCCCAGGTCTGGTACAGACCCCAAAGAAATAGCAGCAGGTTTGGTTGAAGCGCCTTTGGAGTAGACGATGCAGTTTTTTTTAGGGTCTCTTAAACTTGCTGTTGTCAGGTCATAGTGAAAGAGTTCCAGTAAATTTCCCAACTGGAGTGACTTAAGACTATTGAAATTAAATTTTCAAAGGTGGCCAAGCTGTAAGATGTGAATTTACATCCAGTTCACCAAGGACAACTTTAGAGGGCCATTATAACATGTTGTACTCTAGTGGAAAACATACTGAGCTTGGCATAAGAAGCCAGAAGTCTAAGACATGACTCCATGGCGTATGTGTAACCAAGACACAATGGTTTCATGTTAAGACACAACCTTTGAGTGGTACAGCTCCCTCATCACTGAATAGTGGGTAGGGTGAGATGGGGAAGTACTGCTCCATCTTTATCACAATATTGTGTCAGAAGATTCCCTTTTTCAGCCTCCTCAGGCCTCAGCATTTTATACCCAAACCACTGCAACATGCTCTTAGAGTGGGAAGAGAGAGGCTCTGGTACCTTCTGTTCCCACTTCCCTCCTCATCATATCCAGTGAGATCGCACTCCTTCCTAAAGCCATGGAATTCCCTACTAACCTTAGGATAAATCCAAGTTCCTTAAACTGCCATTCAGTGTATTCCATGATACAACCCTGACCTTTATTTCTGTTGTATATACCATCACTGAAGTTCTTCACCCTACTCTTCATCCCAATGGCATGGCATGTCCAGTCCATAAAACCAACAATACTGCTATCACCTGAGAGCTTATAAAGCTTACTGAAATGCAGAATCTCACATTTCCCTGTGTACCTTTCTGACAGTTACTGACTTTAACATCTTCAATGTGCTCTTATCCCAATTATTACAAGTTCAATCTCTATCCATCTCTCAAGGCTGATGCCAATACAACCATTTCTAGAAAGCCTTTCCTGATGCCCACAGTTAGGATTTCCATTTCTCTTTTAAGAGTTCAAGCAGCAGGTCTTATTGGGCTCTGATTCCTTAGAAACTTGTTGATTTGTTATTTAATCCCATTTTTTATTCCCTCTCCCAGCTCCTTAGAAAAAGAATTCCCCCTTCTTCATCTATGCATTTTCCAGCACCTGTAGTTGTGCCTGGTACAAAGTTAGTGTTTGGTAAGTTTAGTAAGTTAATTTAAAATAATGAGTCAAGGAAAGACTCAGAAAAGGCAGTTGATAAGATGGAATGTAAGCCATGTTGTAGTAACAAGTAGGCCCTGACATTCATGATTTAATGAATAAAATGTTACCTCTTACAATCCTCACAGTCCCTCATGAGTCCAGTCAGTGACTCAGGAATCCAGTCTCCTTCCATCCATTGAGAGGCTCTGCCGTCTGAAGTGCAGATAAGGTTGAGAGATCATGGAAGTCAGCACAAGCCGTTTTATGGCCAGGCTGGAATTGGTGTACATTCTTACTACTTGAAGTATTCAGTGCATAAAATCAATAGTACTAGTATCACCTAAGAGCTTATACTGCTTCTTGAAAAGCAGAATCATGAGTCTCACCCCAGACCTACTGAATCAGAATCAATATTTTAACAAGATCCTCAGGGGATGGGCATACACTTTACAATGTGAGAAGCACTAGTAGACATCATTTCTGTCCATGTATTACTGGTGAGAACTCAATCACAAGACCCAACCTAACTGCAAAAAAATTTATCCTGCCCTGACACCTAGAAAGAAGATACGGGTTTTGCTAGCCATAGACTCTGCTACAACAGCATTTAAGATAGAATAAACTCAGTTCCACTTTCAGGTCAGCCACTCCATATAACTCTGTACCTCATCTAACTTCATTTACCTGCTCTACAAGAGCAAGGAGGATGGAGTGTCTATGCTGACTGAACAAGGGACTGACTGTTCCAAGATGGTGGAATAGAGCAGAATGCTGGGATTTTCCATATGTCTGTAAAGAGGTGGACGCCAGGTGAAAAGACACATCAAACAACCTGTTAGCCAACATTTATATAGTTAGCTATATAAATGAAAGAACATTTACATAGTTAGTGTACTTTAAAGAAAAGAGCTTGTTCCTGCTCCCACCAATAGTCATTTAACCAGGGCACAGGCCTTGAGCAGACACAGTAGCAAGCCAGACCAATGAATGCACTGTTAATTTTCTGTGAAGTTTTGACCTGTTTGATCCAACGGTTTTCACTATTTCCATTGGTCATTGTTTCTGGTTTTCATTAGCTGAAATTTATTTTCATTATTCTGTGACTATATTTTTTTTTCCAGAACACAAGGATTTGAGGTTCACATACTTTCATGTTCTCTTTATGATTGGTTAATTAACCAGCACTGAGTGAGGGGGTGGGGAATAGGGAGTGGAAGAAACTCTTAAAAATCCCTTTTCATGTGAATATGTAGGCCACTTAACAAGAAAACTTGGAGGTCCTTTGTAATATTTGTACTTGATGGTGTTTTACTTGGAAAATACCGTTAAGCCAGCTCTGATCTTAAGTTTTAAAGCATTTCATTAAAATTTTTTAAAAAGGAAAACATAATATTTCATAATACAAATTAGCTTCATTTTGCATGTGCCAGACACAGAAAATCTCAACCTTGCAGCGATCAGAATTTCCCCATCAGCACTGATCATTCAATTTTTATAGCCAAGCATCCCTTCTCCAAATAACATTTTATTCTTGCTTTTGAAGCATAGGGAAATAAATGATTTATAAACTCAATAGAAAAAGAAAATGAATCCACAAAAAGTATGTATCATGGAAAGCATTTCTAGTGCTGAGTATAAACTGGCATTTCATGTTCATTCATAAGATTTACTATTAGGAGTTAATATGCTGTTACATAATTCATCCACGAGCTGCATGGGTGAATGGGTAATGCACAATATGTATGCATCAGTCGTGGGATAATTTCTGCATTGTTAAAGGGCCAGACATCTTTTCTCTTCCATTTGCTGTCATTTGAGGGTAGACCACCTCTCTTGAAGAACTCTCCCTCTTCCCATTCTGGCTTCAACAAATGGATTGATGATTTCTAAAACTCACTACTGAGCTCCACACTTATATAACGAATTCGATATTGGACACCTCTGTCTCCAGAAGAACTCGGATATACCTACTAAAAGTAGCTCTTCATCCTCTCCCAGAACTTCTCATTCTTTCTTGTAGTATTTCCTAAGAATGTCTTTAAATATTTGCTGAGGGAGGTGAGGATTTGTTCTTTCTTTTCCTCATTTCAACTTCCACAGAATTGATATGACCCTTTCTATACATTTATGCTTTCCTACTCCATCCCATAAAAATCTTGAAGTGACTTTTTAAAAAATCTATAATACAATGAAAGTAGTTTAAAAAATAATAACAGGAATTGCAAAACAGAGAGCTGCCGCATGAAGCCGGAAGAATAGTGGCTCTTAGCATGTATTAGCAAGAAGTTGGGACACAAACTAACTGGAGTTTTCCAATAGCTAAAAGAAAGTAGGAAACACTTATCAAGGATGTGTGATTCACAGTGTCTGTCAGATTAAAGGAAATACCAGCTGCTCAAGAGCAGCATGATTTTATTATATAACAAAAGCAATGCCAGCAAATATATGAAGTATAAACTCTCATAACAGATGACCTGGACCAAATGGGACCTCCTTGGTTGCACTCCTTGTCCATTTAACAATTAGATATTGACAATGGAATTAGGCAAATACCTTAGTGAATGACTAAATTAACTCTCCCCTGAGGACTGCCTGAAAAAGAGAGTGGAGATAGGCAAGGAATTGCCTTATTTCCACGGTCTTTTCTATGTCTCTGAGTATGTGATTCTAGTGATCATCCTAAAATAAAATGTTAACTCATTACAAAGCACATTTACTAAATTGGCGTCTTTTGTGGTCTGGCTTGTATCTCGTGTCTTGCCATGTAACCTTCATACCACCAATGCTTGCTGTTCCTCTCACTACTCATGCCTTGGCTTATGCTGTGTCCCCTGCAAAGCAGAATCTTGCCTCAGTTCTCTTCCACCTTTTCTTAGTCATTTCATACAACCCAACACTAAATTCTTCTATGAATCTTTCTCTGACTCCAGAATTGAAAGCTCCTTCCTTCAGGTTTCTACACCACTTGCACATTTTTTCTGTTATAGTATATGCCCATAGGGAATCAAGATTTCTTGTTAAGTGACTGTTGCTACATAGAACAAGTCAATGTTTATTAAGTACTTACTATGTCTTAATACTGAGCTACATGCTTTCATGTATATAATTTTCTTTGATTCCTGTATATCATTTTCTTTGATTCCTGTTTTCTATTACCAAGTAACAAATCAGTAACAAAAGTAGCACTTACCATCTCAAAGTTTCTATGGGTCAGGAATGTGGGTGTTGGTTAGTCGGGTGCCCCTGGCTCAAGGTCTCTCATGAGGCTGCAGTCAAGCAGTGGTGTCATCCACAGTTAGGGCAGTGGTGTCATCTGAAGACTCAGCTGGGGGAGGATCTGTGTTTGCGCTCACTTGCATGGTTGTTGGCAGGTCTCAAGAAATGCATTCCCCAGCTCACTGACTTGGGTCGCAGGGGCTGGCTCCCTCATAACAAGGCTTCCTCCAGAGAAAGCAAACCAAGAAACAGCAAAAGCTCTCAACAAAGAAGCCACAGTTTTTATGTGACATTTCTTTGCTTCTGTCATATCCTATTCATTAGAAGCAAATCTTTGAATTGAGGAGTATTGCACAGGAATGTGAATACCAGGAGGTAAATGTGGTCTATCACTATCCCCTAAGCATTCCTGCAAATTCCCTCTCATAACCCCTGTTTTGCAGAAGGAAAACAGAGGTTTAGGAAATTCAAGCAACTTGTCAGGTGAATATTGGACTTGTGGTTAGGACTGTGGACTCTCCAATTTATCTTTCATTGTTCCATGTTGCTTCACACAGAGGACAGGAACATGTATGTTTGTCTTAGCACCTAGCATGATGCAAGGTATGTAGCAGGCATTCTACAAATCAGAGGTTACACACAGCCCACAGATTTGGAGGAGAGGATATTCATGAACTATGAAGACTCATTTAAGTTTAAGTTCAAGTCCTTTAGAAGAGACACATGCTCATCACTTGGCCCTAGTCTCCTATATTGCCTTCCCCCAGCATAATCCACCCACTTAGATTACCTCTCTGGCCTCTGAAGACACTTGAGTTTGAGTTCCTGCTATAAGTAATTGGTGACAGAAGTGAGTTTTGTTATTCTTCATGCATCCACTCATTCATTCAACCAGCAAATGCTACATTTTTTTTAAGAAGTTGTGTCTTGCTCTGTCACCCAGGCTGTAGTGCAGTGGCGAGATCATAGCTGTAATTCCAAACTCCTGGGTTTAAGCAATCCTTCTGCTTCAGTCTCCCAAGTAGCTAGCACTACAGAGAATTTTTTTTTTTTCTGTAGAGATGGGGTCTTGCTAGTTTGCCTAGATTGGTCTCAAACACCTGGTCCCAAAGGAGCCTCCAACCTCAGGCTCCCAAAACTGTGATGTGAGCCAACATGCCTAGCTGAGACAAGTACTTCTTAAATGTTTACTATATGTTTGGCATTGTGTTAACTGACTGGGGGAAGAGGTTAAAATGCTCAATGAGAAAATTATCCTGAGGAAATTTGGCTATGGGTACACAGGGATTCATTTTCCTATGCTTTTGACTTTTTGTATGCTTAAAAGTTTTTATAATAAAAAGGTAAAATTAAAGGCAATGAAACATAAAATTTCCAAGTCATGTTAGAAGGGAAAAGGGAAAATACTGGGAAAGTCCCTTGTTGAATCCCCACACCACCTCTTTGAAGGAAGTTTTAGTTTTTCAGTTTACAGATGAGGAAACAGTCTGATTGAGGTCAGAAGGTTCTAGAGCTGAAGCTGGATGCAGTGGCACATTCCTGTAGCCCCAGCTACTTGGGAGGCTGAGGCAGGAAGATTGCTTAAACCCAGTGGTTTGAGTCCAGCCTGGGCAACATAGTAAGAGCCCACCTAAAAAAAGAAGAAGAAGAAGAAGAAGATTCTAGAGTTGAGATTCATAGCCATGTCTACTTGACTCCGAAGTCAACATTTTCCCCACTATTCCACAGTGCTGAACATACACAAATGATGTTATCTCTGCATCTAAAATCTTTAGACTTCACTGGGCTCTGGGGACACATGAGGTTACATTAATGACCACCTGACAGAGACTCTCAGTCTTTACCATTTCCTCACCGGTTACCTGGGTGTCTTACCTGTGTTGAGTATACTGTGCATGCCAAGCACTGGGCCTTAATATCAATTCATCTTCACAACACTCTTCACAAGTGCTATCAACCTCCTTGTCCAGAAAAGAAAACAGGCTACTCAAAGAGATAAAGTCACACATCAAGTCACATAACTAGATAGGGGAATTCAGATATAAATCCATTTTAGAACACTGATCTTCTTCATAGGAAAAATAACCCTGGGAGTGTGGTGGACTGAGTTGTGAGTCACTTTGTTTGCTGATGGCCAATGAGACCCTTCTGGGATTGCTTTCCTATTCAAGCCATAATAGTCTTCACATCTGTAAGAGACCAAGTTTCGATATCCCTTAAGGTAAGGTTTTCAAACAAGGGATAAGTTCCATCAGCAAATAATAAAACCAACCAGGTCACCACACACATTAAAAAAAGAGAGAAAAGAAAAAAGAAAAACCATCAGAGTACAGATGAGTATTGTTTCATAACAGATACATGTATGTGCACGATGTGTGTGTGCATTTGTGTGTGTGTGCATTAAGTCATGATGTAAGATCCATTTCTCAATGTGGATTGCTGTCAAGAGTTTGAATGTTTTAAGGCTTTAAGATGCCTCTCAGCCTAAGGACTGCAGGATGAGTTAGGTCTGACAGTTGTAAACGCAAACACACTAGTTTGCTAGAGACTCTGTAGACCAATAGAAAGAGGAGAACTTTAGAACCAGACAGACTTGGATTTGAATCTGAACTCTCCTGTATGCCCTCGAGCAAGTCATTCTACCTCTTTGGGCCACAATTTCATTATCAGTAATATGCAAATAAGAACGCCCATCTTATAGGATAATAATGAGGCTTAGATGAGAAAATATAAACACTTAGCAGAGTTCAAGGCACAACATAATGCTCAAAAAATGTTAATTATACTAATTATAAATTTAAGTATTTTATTATGATCATTACCATTATTACTTTCAAATTGCATTGAGATTATTTGTTTACATATCTCTTCCTGGACTAGGATCCCAAAGAAATCCAAGGCAGTCTTTATCATTGTATTTCAAAAACATATTTTATTCAATGCAAATTGATGAAATTGACAATATCCAAAGTTAGAACTAGAACAAGAAGATATGAAGGTTACTCCACACACCTCCCAATTATTGATAAAAGGACTTTTATTCAGTTAAGAGCTCTTTAGAAAGAGAATGCATTGTCTTGAAAAGAAACCTGTACACCCATGTTTATAGCTGCACTATTCACAATTCAAAACCAAGGAACTAAAGTGAACTAGATCAAGAAAATGTAATACATATAGACACGATGGAGTATTACCCAGCCATAGAGAAGAACAAAACCATGGAATCCACAGCAAACTGGATGGAGTTGGAGGCCATCCTACTTAGTGATCTATCCACAGAAACAAAGAAGTGAATACTGAATGTTCTCACTCATAAGTGGAACCTGAACATTCATCACATTAGCACAAGAGAGGGATCAGCAGCTGCTGGACACTGCTGGGGGTTGGGGGTGGCGGGTGAGGGCCCCTAGCATCACAAAGGGTACCCTGGTCCTAAACCAGGAGAAGTGAAGTGAGGGCTAGTTGGAGGTCCAAACTTCACCTGCAAAAAGCCTGCTTGTGTAGCTAACCCTGACTTTTACCCCATATATCTATAATAAAGTAAAATAAAATAAAAAGACAATGTGTTCCGGAAAAGACCACTACTCCTCCCACTCCTTCTATCAGAAGTGGAGAGATGTCAATCTCTGGAGTGGTGGTTACCTGTGTTCCACCCTCTTTAACGCATCAATTGTTGTGACAATATATCTCGTTTCTTAGCAAATGAGTAGTCTTTTTTTGAGAGAGAGACTTGCCTGTGCCAGGCCTTTCTGGTACAAAACTTTTGCCTGCCCTCTCTTCTTCTCACTAATAAACTTTGCTTTATAATTTAAAAAAGGAAAAAGAAAAGTAACAACAATGACAAGCACCGCAAGGCATTTTATTATTATGAGGTGAGGTCACCCACATAATTTTATTCCGATCTTGCAACCACACTGCAAAGGAAGTACTATTCTCAAGCCCTGCTATACAGTGTGAAAACTGAAGAAAGGTAGAAAGACATTTCCAAGTTCTCTCTCTCACACTAGTGATTTTTAAACATTAGCTTGTATGCAAAAGTAACCAGGAATCTGGCTAAACATATATTACCAAGTCTCACTCCCAGAGATTCAACTTACTTCCTCCAGTAAGAAGAATAGGAGTTTGCTTCTTAACAAGCACCCACAGGTGATTCTGATCCAAGTGGTTAGAAAAAGACTATTCCCCTCCATCCAGCAGTCTCTTAAAGACACAGGTTGAACATCCTTAAACTATGAAATCTGAAGTACTCCAAAATCCAAAATTTTCTGAGCACTGATGTGAGATAGTGACACCTTAGTGACGACTTTGCCTTCTGATGTTTTAATGTACACAAATTTTGCTTCATGTACAAAATTATTAAAAATATTGTATGTTACCTTCAGGTTTTATATATAAGATGTATAAGAAACATAAATGAATTTTATATTTAGATGTAGATTCTATCCCCAAGATATCTCATTATGTATATGTGACTATGCCAAAATCTAAAAAACCCCAAAATAGAAAACACTTCAGATAAGAGGTACTCAACTGTACTCACAAGCAAGGGCCTTATTTCTGTAGCCTAGTGAACCCACTGGTTCATTTGCCAAAGGCTGTTCTTGTTACAGTGGGCTCATAAGGATCCAGGGTCTGGAATTCCCAGCCTTCATTTCACTTGTGGTTTTGCCTCTTAACCAAGTCTTAGGTCCTGCTGGTAACAGTGGTGAGAGGAACATCTTTTAAGTGTTCCTGCCTCTCTGACCAGTAGTGCATGCCCCAAGGGTAGAGACAACCTACATCTGCACCACATCGCAATGGAGGTGTGGTAGGGGCCAGCACTCTGAAGGGCTTTGGGAGAGTCAAGGTCCATTCCCTGGAAGCCATCTTCAACTCCTTGGGTCAGAGTTGGTATCTTTGGCTCCCATAATCCTTTGTGTACAGCTAGTGTATAAGTGTTAGTTCTCAAGACCGCCTCCTAGAAAAAAAAGGTGCAGGGAAGGGTGGGCAGAGGATTCACACCTTATTAATCTTTCTAATCCTGATACCCAGCTCCAGGGACTCAGCAGGTACTGAGTGTGTGAACAAATGAGTGACTGAATGTAGAACAAACAATATTATAACAGACTTACTTGTATTGCAATGATTAATATGTTTCCTAGCTGACTTTGTTTCATTCTATTCATTAAGTTTAACCACCTCTAGAATTCAAATAAGAAGGTTTGTTTTGTTTTGTTTCATTTTAACCATGATAGAAACTTCTTTTATTTTTCTTGGAATACTTTAAAAACATAAGGCCAGGCAGGGTGGCTCAAACCTGTAATCCTAGCACTTTGGGAGGCTGAGGCAAGAGGATTGACTGAGCCCAGGGGTTTGAGATCAGCCTGGGCAACTCGTACAATATGTAAAAAAAAAAATTAGCTGAGCGTAATAGCACCCCTGTAGTTCCGGCTACTTGGAAGGCTGAGGTGGAAGGATCACCTGAGCCCAGCAGGTCAACGCTGGAGTGGCCATGAGCATGTCACTGCACTCCAGTCTGGGCGACAGAGTGAGACTCCAACTAAAAAAAATAAAAATAAAAATAAATAAAAGAGAATACTTCTCACAAAGCATGAATGATGAACAGTAAACTTTGAGGTTTGTGAGACATGAAACACTATAAACTGTTTTGAAATGATAATTTTACTGGAAAAAAATATATTTGGAAACTAATTTGCCATCTCAATTGCCAAACCATGGCCTGCTAATCCCCCAGAGGAATAAGGGATATGCAGCTTTGTGGTGCAACCCACAACCCAACATTTCACCAAATGATTTTCCAGGACAGATCTAGCATACACAGGGTCTAGTTCAATGTTTTGATGGTGTCCTCTTAGTCACTCCCTTACAAAGAGAGTACCATTTCCATTTTATAATTGTAGTAATTGAGGAAATCACACAGTTACTAGAGGTAGAACTGGAATCATGCAATATTTGTCAATCCTGTGACTGGTTAATTTCACTTAGCATAATGTATCCAGGTTCATTTATGCTGTTGCATATGGAAGGATTTCTTTCTTTTTTAGGCTGAAAAATATTTTATTGTACGTATATGCCACATTTTAAAAATCCATTTAGCCATCAATGGATATTGAGGTTGTTTCTCTGTCTTGGCTATTATGAGTGATATGGTTTGAATGTCCTTATCAAGACTCATGTTGATCAAAGAAAGACCTATACGTAAAACCTCAAACTATAACAACCTTAGAAAATGTAGGAGACACCGTTATGGAAATTGGAACTGGCAACCAATTCCTGATCAAAATCCCAAGTACCCATGCCATAAGAGAGAAGATAGCCGGGCTCAGTGGCTCAGCCTGTAATCCCGCGCTTGGGAGGCTGAGGTGAGTGGATTGCCTGAGCCCACATGTTCGAGACCCGCCTGGGCAACTTGGTGAGACCTTATCTCTACAATAAATTGAAAAATCAGCCGGGCGTGGTAGCGCATGCCTGTAATTCC
>CAUYQG010046174.1:0-14151 GCA_963574415.1 Tarsius wallacei
AAACAAACAAAGTTCCCTAAAGCATACCAGTAATCACACAAGGACAGTCCAATAAAATCATGCCTTTTGATGTGCTTTTCCCCAATATAAACAAGTAGTCTAACTGAAAAAGCAAAGAAAAGTGAGCAAAACAGTCAAAACAATAAAATCAAAAATCAAAATAAGAAACCAGACTAGCTCTGGAGTCTTTCCTGAGTGTCTAAAGTCTCTTCAGCTCTGATCTCTAGCCTCTCCCCTTAGCAGGCAGATAGATTTACTCATAGGTTGGGTTGGTTTCCTTGGCTTGCTGCCTGAGAGGTCTGCCACAGGACTGAGTTGCCTGTGTCTGATTCAGCCTAGGGGAGGGCCTTTTGTCTCCCATTTGGCGGGGTTACCTTGGAAACCAAAGTGGAGGCTGCTCGTAGATGGGTGGGGCAATGCAAATCTCTGCCTGGAAAATGGCTGTGGTGGGCGGCTCCTCTTTTGCTGATCCTTTCTCTTCACTCATCTGGTCTGTGGATGATCCACTATGACGGGCTGTGGTGGTGTGTGTCCGGCGTCAGGCACTCGGAATCAGCGATATAGCTGGGCGCTGCATTTGGTGTGCCATCAGTGGCTTGGGATGGAGGAGGGAGTTGGGAATTGCCCTGACTGGAGGCTGGAATTCCCCAGGCCAGAGCTGAGAACTGAGAGCAGCTTTTCAGCAACTGACAGCAAACAGCAGAGGCTGTAGTGCAACAAAGGCTGTTTGCTGTATGGGATTGACTATAGCAGCCACCTCCCTGTGTTGGCGGTGGCTGTGGGGGTGCGTGGAACTGCCTTCAGGAGTCACCTTTTGTGGAGATCATCACAGTTCAGCTTGTCCCATTGCCATCTTAAACCGGAAGCCCCATATTTTATTATTTTAAAACTACACTCTTTATAAGTATTTCAAGAGGAGTGTAAAGTCATTCAGCATCAGTATCTCTATCCTCCTCTCAAACAAGACAAAAATATTATATTAATATTAATACCATAAGTATCCAGTAAAGACTCACTTCTTTTTCTATTACTATGGCTTAGAAATTTACAGGAGGATTACTTGAGGCCAAGAGTTTGAGACCAGTCTGAGCAACATAGCAAGATGCTATCTCTTAAAAAATAGTAATAATTTTAAAAATAAATAGATTTACTTGGTATTTTCTAAACAGAAAAATACATCTCCACTTACTTTTTTTTTTTCCCCTCAAGTCAGAGTCTCACTCTGTCACCTAGGCTGGAGTACAGTGGCACAATCACAGCTCACTGCAGCCTCAACCTCCTGGGCTCAGGCAATCCTTCTGCCTCAGCCTTCTGAGTAACTGGGACTATAGGTATGCAGGACCATGCCCAGATAATCTTTTTTGTTTTTCATAGGGACAAGATTTTGCTATGCTGCACAGGCTGGTCTTAAACTCCTGGGTTCAAACAGTCCTTCCACCTTGGCCTCCCAAAGTGCTGGGATTACAGGCATGAGCCACTGTGCCTGGATTCTTGAATTACTTTTCTAGCTTCTCTGTTTACTTTTGTTTCTGGCATCTCAGTCTTCCTCTTTGAGTTCAGTGTTCTTGACAAAATATACCCTTTATAGTTTGTTCAATGATGGT
The DNA here is from genome assembly GCA_963574415.1 of Tarsius wallacei. Lineage (NCBI taxonomy): Eukaryota > Metazoa > Chordata > Mammalia > Primates > Tarsiidae > Tarsius > Tarsius wallacei. The sequence goes on from CAUYQG010046174.1 coordinate 1,605, forward strand.
ATGTGAGTGGAAAAATTCTCCTAATTTTTGCATGTTAAAAAAAGGTTTTTATTTTATTTTAGTAAGAGCATCACCACTAGCTGTGATCACAAGTTAAGACTGGCAATTAAAATCACATAACACAATAGGATTGTATATATCATTAAATTATTCAGATTTACAGAAGGATAGAAGTCAAGAAAAACGGTCTTTTTTCCCCGGCAGGCCCTGAAGCTATATGTGTACACAGCTTCTTGTATCTCCCCTTCCCTGCACAGGATGTGTGTGTACAACAAATGGGGATGACTTCAACATGCATGTGGTTTGACATGGCACCTTGGTTTCCCACCCATTTTATAAATTGCTCCTGTTACATAGGCCCAAGGCTTGTATGCCCACTTATAGTAACCTTATTCTGATTGTGCTCCCACCAATCAAGAATTTCACAGTATACAAGGCATATCACAAGCTCTTAGCATGCAACATTCTACATGTATTCTGACTCAGCAAGTATCCAAGGAAGTGATGTTGTAAGAAGGCAGAACTGATGTCTTTTTCCCAGAAAAGTCCTGCTAAGTTTAGGTCCCAGGCCCAATTTTAACCTTTCACTCACAGGCAGTTTAACCAGTCATAGTATTCTAGGTCGACAGTGATTTTTCCTCAGTGATTGGTAGTTATTGTTTTATTGCTCCATTGTCACCTGGTATGTATAGTTGCTGATTAGAAGTCAACTGTCTACCTAATGGGTATTCCTTTAAAAGTCTGATTTTTCTTTCTAATAGTTTTTTGTTTGGTTGATTTGCTTTGTTACTTTATTGCGGTAAGAATATAACACAAGATCTCTCTTAATAGACATTTAAGGGCACAACAGAGTATTGTTAACTGTAGGCATAATATTGTATACCAGATCTTGAGATCTTATTGATCTTGCATAACTGAAACTTTATGACATTTTCTTCATATCTTCAATTGTATTAAGATACATTTAAGCATTCACTTATTTTCCTTTATCCTACTTAGAACCTGGATTGCATTTTTAACCTGAAAACTTATGTCTGCAACACTGAAAATGCTCAGCCAATGTCTCTTCCATTGCTGCTTCTCTACCCTTTCTTCTAGTCTATTCTTCTGCAGCTTCTGTTAGACCTAACTTTCTTTTTTTTTTTTTTGAGTTGGAGTCTCACTCTTGTTGCCCAGGCTGGAGTGCAGTGGCATGTGCACAGCCACCGCAGTCTCTACTTGCTGGGCTCAGGACATCCTTCCACCTCAGCCTTCCAAGTAGCTGGAACTACAGACACACACCACCATGCCCGGTTAGTTTTTGTGATTTATTGTAGTGACAAGGTCTCACCAAGTTGCCCAGACTGGTCTCAAACCCCCAGGCTCAGACAGTCCTCTTGTCTTGGCCTCCCAAAGTACTGAGATGACAGGGTGAGCAACCTTGCCCAGCCTAGACCTAACTTTCACCTCCTCAGTCTACCTTTCCTTTCTCTGAACTGCTTGTCCACAATCCCTCTGTACTATTTTTTGATTTACTAATTTTCTGTCTGTGGTTTTGTCTTTTCTATAGCATGTACCATTTTATTTCTAGGATAGCTAATAAGCTATTCTTAGATATGCCTGTTAAAATTTCATCTCTGTATGTTTTTATTCCATATGTTCTAATTATTCATTTTAATTGTTTTACTTTTTTAATTGTTGGTAAAAGACCATAAATGATCTTCCTATAAAACATTTTTCATATTGTTGAATTATTTTCATTTCATCTGAAAAAGAACTAATTTTAATAATTTATTTTTGGTGTCTATTTTAACTTTTTTTCTTCATGAATTATGGAATTTAAATTTTCAGGTTTGTCTTGGGTAGGAGGAATCTTTGTCAATTATTTAGGGTTTTCTTCCTCTATCTTCTCTCCTTCCTTTCTGGTGGATTTTAAATGTCCTTTGCCTAACCCTGCTAGAAATAGATCTTATATTGTTACATTGGAACTCCTGCCCCATAAGATTAATTGTGACATTTTTGCTCTAGCCACTGACCCAGAAGGCTTGGCAAAAGTTCTGGCTTTAAAGCTGTGTCTGCAACTTTCCTTCCACCTCTGATATTCAGGTAGTATTGGATGGCAGCTTTTTAAAGCTTCCTTTCATGAAGTGGTACTTCACCCCAGACCCTGATTTCAAACAGTGATACAAGGTCTGGCTCTCACTTGCTCGGAATCATTTGATCACATCACCCCGTGTGTGCTGAACTCCTAGTTATCTCCACCTGTTTACAGTGCCAGAGCCCAGCAGACTCTCAGCCCCAGCCCCACTTACTGTTCTGCATTTCTGTCCTCTTTATGGTTCAAAGAAGCTGTTATTTTGTCCTTTAAAGTGTTACTGTTCTTTAAATCTCCTCTTTTATTATTTTATCTATAATGAATGTTACCCAAAAAGAAGGTGGCAACTCAGATGTTCAAACTTTGTCTTGAATGTAACTAAAATAGTTCTCATTACCCAATACAAAAAAAGGTTCCACTTCTTTAGAAACATTTTTTTTTCTTTAAGATACATTGAGTAAGCTGATGGGCAAATACTTTGGAAGTGGTTCTTTAGAAGCATACATTCTTCATTAATCCTTCACAAAACCAGAAAGCATATTACTGAAATGTTATTCAGTGGTGACATTCCTAATGGAATTAAAGCTGTAGTCCAAATAAATTTTTAACTTGGTTTGAGGTGAAAACTTAGAGACTGAATGATTAGCTCCAAATATCTCTCAAATATCATTCTTTTTAACTGAGCTTTTTGGAGAGGGCTGAATAGCAGTCAGCCCAAGACTGAGCTCTTTGGAGGAAGTGAAGACATTGTGTTGATTGAAAAGAGATCCATATGCTTTCGGCATATGTTTTAGACGGTCAGGTGGCAAGGCTGACATTCCGTTATGAAAATTCAGGAGCCTGACTTGTATTCTCACCCCAGCAGAAGGCCTCCCACCTCCCCAGTGAGCCATCACAGCGCCTGTGAAAAAGCTAAACTTTTTTATTTTTAAAAAGCTTCAAATCTTCTCAAAGTCTTGGTAGAAACCTCACTTGAGGTCTTCCACAGCATAGGAAGAATTTTCTAGGAACCAAAAGGAAGATATTGACAAGATAAGATCTTTGTTCAGAGGGAGTATCAAAAGAAAGAGACACATATGATCCTGATTTTCTTCTTTATTTAAAGTTGAATGAATATTCAACAAAGGCCTTCTGTGTTCCCATCTTCTCCTCAGTTTTGAGGATACTAAGATGACGGTCATTTGGTGCCTGTCCTTGAAGAATTTGATCAGAACAAGACAAGAAGCAGAGAGACAAGCCAGGAAATAACTAGTCGTTGTAAGACATAAAAAGATAAGGAATTTTTTAAACTGTAGTTAAGAGACAGAATCCTGATAGATTGTAGGGTAAGGATAGAGGAAGAATTTATAACTCCAGGATGACTTCCATATCTTGTGCTTGTGTGACAGGATTGATTGCTAGGGCCATTTATCAGCACAAAGAATATGGGAGTAAGAGAAGGAAAAGAAGCAATAAGATAAAGATTTCAGCTTTTAAGTGTTTGGGGGACACTGAGGTGGAGAAATCCAGTGGGCAGTGGGACATATGGTAGCTTTTAGAACATAAATGATAAAGTTAGACGTCATCAGCATATAGAGATGTGCCTGTGAGCAAGCTAAAATTTTCATTTAAAAAAAGAAAACTTCACATCTTCTCAAAGTCTTGGTAGAAACCTTACTTAAAGTCTTCATAGTATAAGAGGACTTTTCTAGGAACCAGAAGGAAGATATTGACAAGAGAAGATCTTGTTAGTAGAACAGAGAAAGAACCCTAGAGAGAGAGCAGAAGAAAGTTATCAGATCCCAGTCCATTGAAAAGTTCTTAATCAGTTGAGATCAGTGAGTGAAAAGCAAAGAATTGGCAGTTTTACCACATAATGAAGCCATAGGGTACCCACCTACTTTTTCTTATGCTTCACCTTCGTGATATCTTGGAATTGGCCCAGCGCATCTCAAGTACTGACCAAAGAAAGAACCAAGTAAACTGTGAAAAGTCAGATTTGGAACTATATTCTTGCCCTGAAATATACAACTGCTAGCAGAAAGTTCAATCTGACAGAGAAATTACAGAATCCCACAGAGCTTCCCATCCATGATATCAGAAGGCAAAGCCAGCCCAAGTTGACAGTATTGTCTATTTGTGGACAAAGACAAAGGACATCGGGTCCTGAGAGTGAAGTTCTCCAACTACCTCATGGAGGGTAGTGAGGAGGCAGCTGTGCCCTGGTAATCAGACAGAGTAGAAAACCAACACTCTAGTGCTCAGGTGGGAGTTAGGAAAAGACCCAGACCGATTGCCGGGAGTAGAGAGACCCCAGAAACAAGTGAGAAAATCCATTATCAGGCAGGGCATTGTGTCTCATATGTATAATCCCAACATATTTGGAGGCCAAGGTAAAAGGATCACTTGAGGCCAGGAGTTCAAGATCGGCCTGGGCAACAGAGCAAGACCTCATCTCAGAGAGAGAGAGATGGAGGAAGGGATGGAGGGACAGAGGAAGGGGGGGAAAGAGGGAGGGAGGAGAGAGATAGAAAGAAAGAAAGAGAGAGAGAAAGAAAGAAAGAGAGAGAAAGAAAGAAAGAAAGAAAGGAGGGAGGAAAATAAATCCACTTTCAGAACCATGTTACCTAGAACTAAGGGTTGGATTCCAGAGGTGAGGCAGTAAACACCTGATGAGCACCCGTGTTTCATCAGCTCTACCTCCTCAGCAGTTTTCAAATTTATGACCTCTCTCCATTTTCATTGTTGTTTCTTTGGTTCATTTCATCATGACCTCTTGTCTGAATTACCGGAACAGCCTCTTATCTGCTCTGCCTCCAGTTTTGTTCTCCCACCCTGAGTTTGCTCTTGTCACTGCAACTGGAGTGACCTTTAAAAAGTAGAAATCTGATCATATCACTCACCTTTTATTTCAAAACCTTTACTTAAATGGTTTTATGGGCTAGATAATGGATTCAATAAATGGTTGGCAAACTTTTTTCTGTAAAGATCCAGATAACAAATATGCCATAGACAGTATGTAAATAAATGAGCGTGGCTGTGTTTCAGTGGAATTTTGTTTATAAAAATAAGTGGACTTGGCTTCTGAACCTCGGGAGTTTATGTCAGAGTTCTATTCCATGTAGAAGGCAAACTCTCTGAGCCTTTGGCTCCAACAGTTGCAGGGCAGACATGGCCACTGGGGACAAACAGAGGTAGCAAAAGGGACATGAGCAGTGGGAATGAAGAAAGGGAGTGGTGGGCTCATGGGAAGTAGGAACGAATAATGACAAGCACAGAGTAGAAGTGAACCATAAGGGAAGCAGGGCAGGGACCACAGTGTGGAGGCAAGAGAAGAAACGCAGAAAGGAAGAGCCCAAGAGATCCATTTCATACCCATGGAAACACTCCAGAATAGCTTTGAGTGGGGCAATGTTCAAGCAAAATAATTTATAGAGCAAAAGTGGTTACAACTGTGTTTTTTGGATCACGAACCAATGTTGCAAGAGACATGGGGGTTCTAGACATAATAGCTAAGAAGCTTCTAGAAGATCCTGAGTACACTGAAATGGATTTCTGTTTTACATCAACATCTATATTCATCTGGAAAACAGCAGCACGTGCAAATCAGAGCATGCTGTTTATTTATACTAAGATTAATGTGCAAATAGTTGTAGGCACTTATACTAATTTCATGTCATTCTCCTGCACACACCCCCATTCTTCCCACTCCCCAGTGGCTCAAAGCCTGATACCATTTAGTGTTTGCAAAAGTCCAAAGAAGAGAATGTATTCATCCTATTTAGAAGGGAATCTGCTAATAAGTGTGGGAAGATGTGGCTAACAAAGTAGAAAACTAACCCCCAATGTCCTTTATGATCCGGCCCCTGCTACAGGTTTAGCTCACCTCATACCAATGTCCATGTTGCTTTTATTACTCCGACCCTCCTTGGTCTGCTTTTGGTTCTTAGAAATTACCATTTTTCTCCTTCCTCAGGGTCCTGCAGTTGCTGTTTCTTTTGCTTAGAGCTCTCTCTTTCCCATACCTACTCCTTTTTTGCCTGATATACTCCTAGACGTCTTCCAGATCAGGAAGTTCTGTTTTAGGCCTCAGTGGCATTGTGGGATAGCAGGAAAAGCCCTGATTTGTAAGTCGGAAGAGCTTGTTTCTAGTCCAAGATCAGCTTCTGTCTAACTGTGTACCTTTGGGTGACTTTACCCTCCCTAAGCATGGGTTGACTCATTAGAAAAATATAGCTAAAAATATCAAGTGTTCCCAATCGACAGAGTAGTCAGAGAATTACATGCAATCCTAAGAAGGGCTTTGAATAGTTTAAGGGACCATCCTTGGAAATCTCCATAAAAACCCTGATGTTGCTCAACTTTCAGTCTCTTTTCAGTCTGTGCCTCACATTCTCCTTTCCTCTTTACCATAGGCACAAGAGAGGCAACCAGCTTTCCTCTCCTGCAGTAACTGTCACCCCTCACTCAAGCCCTGGCAATCATGCTGTCCAAGACCAACCGCTCTCCCTACCCACAATCATTCCTGATGACCCAAAGCACACATGTTGTTGGACTGCTGATTACCACCAGGAAACAAAACTAGCAAACTTGGTGGTGTTAGTCGCAGAGCTCTGGAAATATTCTGGAGTAATCTCATCATGTTTTGCTTCTCAGAGTAACTGAAACTCCCTTGGACTTCTGCCTACTGGATTTCTTCTCAAATATGAAGCTCAACAAAGCATCTTTTTCCTTCTGACTCTGTTAGCAAAATCCCTGAGAACATTTTCCACAAGGATGCCCTTCTTCCTAGACTGTTTGTACCTAACCATAACTGCCTCCAGCTTGGGTGCCTCCATGAAGCTTCAGTCCATATAGGAATAATCTGAAAAAGAAGAGGAAATGCACGATCCAAGTGCTGCCATTCCCCATGCCAATACTCACATGCACACTGCTAAATTGGACATAGCTCTTTCCAGCTGATCCCAGCCCAACCTCAGAGCTCTGCTCAGTCCAGCCCTCCAGCCATTCATCATCAATCAAGAACTGGCAAGTGAACTAAAGCCAATTAACTGCAAATACCATTGAGGCAGAACCTTTCTCCAAAAGTTCACTCTCAAAGTACTGGAGTAACCTTTTACATAAAGGTTATGCCAGAATTGGAAAGCTCCCTCAATCCTGTAATTTGTAAGTACTCAGGCTCCCTGCAATGATATTCAATGGCTCTAAAAAAAAAAAACAATTGTTTTAATGGAACAATTCTATTTATTAAATGGAACAATTTAACAATTTACAGACTGGAATGGTTCTTACAAGGTGATTTGGTCCTTTTTCAAAGCAGTTTTGTACTTTGTTTTCTACAACTGTTGTTTAGAAACCAAGACTTTTGCAGCCACCATTGGTGGCTTATACAAATCTTTTCCCAGCTTCTTCCCTGTTGGCAGCATCAGATTTCACTTAAGTATTCATAGGATTTCCTTTACCCTGTTTGGGTAGCATGTCCATTTTGACTGATCAGTGTCTATGCTCTATCCATTGTTCAATATTTTATCTATCACTCTCTATTTGTCCTTCCTCCATCCAGCTATGTGCTCAGAGATAAAGCTTCTCCTTATTGATAGGCCTGAATGGGCAAAATGGTAATTTGTCCAAGCCACCCAAAGTGACCTCATTTCCCTTGCCACCAATTGGTTTAGGCATTAGTATGCTTTACTCTGGCCAGTGATATAGGAGGGTAAATCTGGAGAAAACTTCTGTTGAAATGTGTTTAGTCTTAAAACTAGAAACCTAAAGGACTTCATAGTGAAGTTGGCAGATTAAATGATTAAATAAATGTATTCACCATTGGTCCCTCCCAAAGCTACACTAAAAAAAAGTAAAGGAATTTCCTTTAAGGCATAAATTTGTAAGCACAAGGAAAATAGGGGAGGAAAAAAGATCAACAAAATTTTTAAAGCTAGGAAGCACACAACCAACTAGGAACTGATTTGCAGACCCAAGAAACCTGAATGAGTTGAATATAACCCATCATTGGAGAAAGCTGAGAAGAAACTCGATTTCACAAGCATGCTCAAAACTCTCAGAAAGTGGACACTGATCATACGGGTAAAGACCAGACTGAAAAACAAATAACTTTTTTAAAAAGTCTATTTAGAAAGAAAATAAAATCTCCAATCCCCTTCTGCAAATCTAGTAATTGTCTTCACCTCTCTAGAAGGAGTCAGAGTGTCTCTGGCTTAGAGAGCACCAAAGTTGAAGATCAAGGCAAAATACCAAAAACAAGAAAAGGAAGTGAAATTCCCCATACTCCCAGCCCTTCTCTACAAGCTGGGATCCAAAAATGTTGGCAGCCAGAATGATACCCTCTAGTCATGACCTAGAGATTCTTTCCTCAGTAATCTGTCCAGCTCATGAGAAAAAAATTAAGGATCTTGTTATCAGGGATTCCTTCAGTAAGTCTGCCCAACCAGATCATACAATGGTAAAACCCGCAGTTGGCAAGGCCCAATCATGTGCAAATTATTTCCAACTAGCTTTACAGTGGCCCACTATTAGGTAAGACTAGACTGTGAAAGACCATCAGACATCTGGAAAAGGCTCTACCATCAACAACAGGGTTAAAAAGCAAATATAGAAAAACAATTAAGGAGACAGTTACAATACAAGAATAAGAAAACTTCAAGGAAATCAATGTACTCAGAGAGATAAAGACATATTTAACATCTATATAATAAAACAAGATGCTATTTTTATAAAAGAGATGGAACAGAAAAGAGCCTTTGAATATTAAAAATTTTCAGTGAAAGGGTTGGAAGTTAAAGCTAAGGAGGCGTCCTGAAAATAGGCAAAAAATGAAAAAAAGTAGTTATATGAGGGTAAATAGTAGAGCAAAAAAGGCCCAGCTTTCAAATAATAGAATTTCTAGAAAAAAAAAAAAAGAAAGAAAAATCATAGGAAAAATAATCATCAAAGAATAATTTTTTTTTTTAGTTTTCAGTATTGGACAAGGTTATTCATTTCCAGATTGAAGGAATCTACTGAGTGCCAAACCCAATTGACAAAAGCAGAGGTACACTAAGGCACTGCTATGGTGCAAATGTTTGTGCCCCTTCCCAAATTCATGTATTGAAACCTCACCAAGGTGATGGTATTTGGAGGTGGGGCCTTTGGGAGATGCTTAGGTCATGAGAACTTCATCCTCATGAATGAGGCTAGTGCCCTTACAAAAGGGACCCCAGTGAATTAGTTAGCCCCTTTCACTATGTGAAGACAACAGCTAGATAATACTGTCTACAAACCAGAAAGCTTACACCAGACACTGAATCTGCTGGCACCTTGATCTTGGACTTCCCAGACTCTAGAACCATAAGAAATACATTTCTCTTGTTTATAAGTCACATTATTTTTGGTATTTTGTTATAGCAGCTTAAATATACTAAGACAGGGACATCATCATGAAATTTCAAAACATTGAGAACAGAGAGAGTATAAGTTACAGGTGGAGGAAAAATCATATTATATACCAAGGATCAAGAATCAGATTCTCTTCAGTAACACTAGAAGCTAAATGCTTATAGAACAATCCAGACTTCTGGACGAAAATTAATTCCAAAGTATAACCTAGACCCAGCCAAACTATCAATCAAATATAAGGACAAAAATATATTTTCAACTATTTAAAGTTTCAGAAAATGTATCTATCATGTACTCTATCTCAGAAAGCTACTGGAAGATTTACTCCACAATAATTAAAAAAAAAAAAAAAGAAAATCATAAACAAAAAAAAAAAATCCAGAAAGCAGGAGATTCAACACAAGAAATATTCCTTGAGCCAGGTGTGGTGGCATGTGCCTGTAGTCCTAGTTATTCTGGAGGCTGAGGCAGGACAATCACTTGCACCTGGGAGTTCCAGGATGCAGTGAGCTATGATTACATTTGTGAAGAACAATGTAATGTCCCAGTCTGGACAATATAGTAGACCCAGTCTCTTAAAAAATACAAACATAAAATAAATAGACCCAGGGAACTCCAGGATGAAGGTAGAAGGAGTCCAGATTGGCACAGATCAGGAGATTCTGGGAAATATATCCAAGAAAATAAGGTTGATAAATGGAGCTACTAAAGGCATCTGGAATCTACGAGGCAACAAGCCTTACCCAAAAGCCAAAATGTTGAGCACAGCAAATAGGAAAGACAGAATGAAACTGCCCTTTGCCGACATCACTGAGTCAGCCTACAACTGTCCTGGTATCCAGACTTCATGTTATATGAGATAATGAATGTCCCTAACTTAAATGGCTTTTGGTTTTTTTTTTAAATTCCTTGACACTAAATTCATTTTATTGATACAAAGACTCAAGTTCGTTACGAATGAAAGGGGTAGGACGCAGGCAGGACATGTGGTCTGGAAAGCCCTCATGAATTAAGGTAGCGCTCTGCTTAGTCACATGACCACTCCTACTTATTTTTTCTGCTTCTATTCAATCTCCTCTCTCTATATTGGTTGCTACTTTTTAAAGCAAATGGCTGATCACAGGCTTCCTCTTTTTCATTGCTTCTTTTCAACTTCAGCTCCCATCGTTAAAATGCACATTCTCTAGTAATTTCTTGAGAAAGTAAATAGGATAGGCTCTGCTCATATTTTAATGCCAGGCCACACGTGGTGTCTCTGACAAGCTTTCTGATTGGTTTCCCTTCATTATAATTTCCATCCTGGAGTATCAGGGTCACGGTGTTATAAAACAGGTTACCTCGATTCACCTGCTTCCTCCACAGAAGATGATTGGGAGTAGAAATGTGTCATTTCTTCCTAAATTAAGCTGTGGAGTAGATGGACTGACTTAACCTCAGATAATTGGCTGCCTTTAGGAAACATTAAAAAAAAAAGAGGTAATATACAAATTCCTTTAATAGCTCATTCCTTTTATGCTACCTCACAGTAAAGGCATTTTGAAGCCCAAACCACAGCTTCCTGCTACAATCATACTCTCTTGTGGCCTCATTGGAAAGGAGATACACCACTTCACAGCATCCATTCTGAAAATATTATACCCTTTGGATAGTCTCATGTCTAGGCAAAATAATTCCATTTCTTTACACTATCATTTTCAGGACTAAAGAGGAAAATATCTCATTTATCACATTTATAGAACTTATCTCCACAAAATGAATGTGCAGATTCGTTTTTGTGTTCAACAATAATGAAAGGCATTATGCAAATACCAAAGGCGATATTTTAAGTTATGGTACTTTTATTCACAGACTATGAGCCGAATACAGTTTAAGATGCAAAATCTTTTGTCTGTGCACTGGTCACAAAATACAAAGGTTATTTCCTGTGGAGAGCCAAAAATGTGTGATGGATGAAAGAATAACATATGAATATGCATATAGATGTGCAGTGTTTATAGAGAAATATACCTACATAGAACTAATGTGCCTGCAAGCACATACAAACTTTATGATAGCTTCATTCATGTGTATCTATTTCTAGATAGTGTTAGCATGTCATATACATTTGTGTGTGTATATATTTATGTGTATGTATATACAAAGTCTATATGTGTATATGACATATGTGTGTGTATATATATAAAGTCTAAGTATATATCTATATATATGAGTATATATATGTTGAGATAAGTTTTGTCTTTAAAGACATAACTTAAAGACATGTATTAAATTGTACTACAGACACATTGGCATTATAATGTATCTTTAATACATATTTTAATGTGCCCTTCTTGCTAACCCTGTAGCAGCCCAGCAAAAATGTAAAATGGGCCTAACAATGGAATCCTTCATCAAGGCTGATTCAAGTATAACAACTTTCTTATTGGTAATCTATATGTTCAGTCAGTGGTCAGTCAGGGTTCCTGCTTACTGTGTACTTACCAAATGCAAGGAATGATGTTATGGGCTTTTCCTCTCATTGAAGAATGAACAGAGAAAGCTGGTCTATATTACAAATGTGGCCAAATCTTCCTTTATGTTCTTCTCATAGTGGGTCCTTTCTCCCCATCCAAACAGCCATCATCCCAGGGCAGACCTGGTCATTTTACACCTGAGCTTGGCAATTGCTTTGTTCTTTTACCTACTTCCCTCCAGCACTTTCCTCTGCCATTTTCTCCTTTTCTTTTTTATTTTTCTTTTATTTTTTATATGTATATATTTTTTATTTTAAAATTGTGGGGTACAGTTAAGGGTTAGGTAAACAAATATTCATTGTGCAGGTACCCTTATTGATGAGGTGTGCCCCTCCTTCCCCAGACAGACATTGACTACTATTAATCCCACCTCCCTGCCCCTCTCTGACCCCCCCCCCATGTTTCCTGCCACTATCAATCCTTTTCTTATAGTATTACGGTAGTTGTTCAAGGTCCACTTATGAGTGAGAACATGTGATACTCAGATCTTTGTTTCTGTGAGAGATCACTCAGTATTATAAACTCTAATTCCATCCAGGTTGCTGCAAAATTTATGATTTCATTCTTTTTTATGGCTGCGTAGTATTCC
>CAUYQG010046179.1:0-14992 GCA_963574415.1 Tarsius wallacei
ACTGCAGTCTGTGAGAAACAGAAACAGTGAGCTTTCACAGTTAACCATGCCTGCTGTAGTTTCAGAGCCCCATGGTTAGATCATCAGAGTTGTTTCTGGTTAAATATGCTAAATATTAGAGGGGAAGGTAATGGCCTCAACAGCTCTCAAACACGTTCTAACGGTCTCGAGGTCCTCGGCCCTTCCTGATTTCTAAGGTTCAATGAGCCTCCATGGCCGGCTACCAACAGCTCACCACAACCTCAAACTCCTAGGCTCAAGAGATACTTCCACTTCAGCCTCCTGAGTCTCCTAGGTAGCTGGGACTACAGGCTCATGCTAACATGCCTGTCTTATTGATTGATTGATTGTAGAGATGAGGTCTTGTTTTGTTGCTGGTCTAGACTGGCCTCAAACTCCTAGGCTTAAGCAATCCTCAGCCTCCCAATGTGCTGGGATTACAGGTGTGAGTCACTACACCTGGCCAAAATGTTTTTTGCTCTTTTAATGTTAGAAATCATGTCTTTTTTTGTTTCTGAACAGTTTTTGAGCATTATATTTTTACATTTTGTTCTCTTCCATTATTTTGATTGTATTCTTTGGGGGTAACAACCAAATTTATTTCCTTTGATTGTTTACTTTAGCTATCATTTGTATTCATTTTTCCTCTTCCCTTTAAAAATTTTTATATTTATTTTAACCATTTTCATTTGTTCTCTCTCTTTCAGTTTCTGTTTCCTTAGTCCCTTAATCTTATTTTAGCAATATGTGTTTATTTCCTGTGCTCCTTTTAGATTCATCTTATTTTTTACTATGTTTTTATAGTTTCTTCTCCCATGGCTCAGTTTTTAAATATTTTCCAATTGTTTTATCATTTTTTCCCCTGAGCTTTTTTGCCTTATGTTTTTGATTCATTGAAGCAATCACTCTTTTTAGTTCATAGGGAAAATATATGGCCACAATGTTTATCTTCTCCCCAGCAACATTTTTTCTGTTGGGAATTTTTCAATCCCTATGTATTCCCCCCTCCCCCCTTTTTTAACTGCTTTAAAAAATTTTTGTACATATCCTATTTTTTAAAAAAATAATCTTCATTGAAAGAAGGATATTTTCATGGATAAATTATTGTTAAGGTAAATCTGTGTTCAAGACTAATTGGAATTTTTATTACCACATTGAGTTTCTTGTAAGTTCAGTTTTTCTCTACTTCTCCCCAAGCAATGAGTCGAGCAGCTTCATGAGAATGTTTCTCTCTGCCATTTTATGCAATCAAATGACAAACAGGCTTCTGGGTTTCTGCAAATATGCCTCACCAATTAATTATTAATTTAGCCTTACTCCCTGTGTGTCTCAGACCTAAGCTAAGTTCAGGACTCTCCTGCCATCCATCAATGTACTGCATTTCTGTTCCCACTGCTGCAGAAAGAGAATTCAGTTTTCTCCACCTGGACGAACAAAGTAATCACTAACTTCTTCAGAGGTTCATCCTTCAAATAATGAAAGATTTTTCTATGTTTATCAAACAACCTGAATGTCAAGAAAGATGAATAAGAGAATCAGAATGCTTAAATATGAAAGTTGTTTTTCTTTAATTAAAAAAAAATACCTAATTCAAAAATATGGAAACTATCCAGAGAAACCAATTAACATTGTTCAGGTTTTGAAAAATGTATTTGCGTTCAATTAGTGCTTCTGCTATATTCTTTCCTGATTTCAAAAAACATTTTATTTGTTTTTCAGCTATAATGGTGTTTGCAATTGAGTACTGAGTTCCACTGGCATTGCTTATCTCCTAATGACTCATTACCACCTCATACAAACTCCATCTAATCATTTGTACTCCTAATGGCCTAAAGTTTACTTTTAGGAGCTATGTCTGTGCTAAGATTGCTTGACATAAATGTATCAAGACGAGCTCACAGCCTATCCTACATATCAAATTAGGGACCAGAACAACATATGCCATAAATATTCACAGTCACTAATTGACATTATATTCATGGGCACCAGAGTCAATGGAAAATATCGTTCTCTGTATATTGCTTTTATTCCAATTTCTCTGAGCCCTTTGATAAGCAGTATTAATGTTCGCAAGTGTCAGATGGAGTTCTTGACAATCAGATTGTAATATGACTCAATGCTAGTTCAATAAAGAAAACTTAAACTCTTTTCTCAAATAAACTTAGAAAAATGTTGCAAAATTAACATCCAGTGTTTACTATTGCATATTTTTTTCCTGATCTGAAAAGTCTGTTAAATAACAACTTGCAATAAAATGTACCAATTTAAATATAGAACATTTTAAAGTTAAATTAATTAAAATAATATATTTCTGAGCCTTACACTTTATTGTATTAACATTTTAATAGTTTTATATCTTCTCATAAACTTTAATATTCAATTTAACTAAGTAGTTTAATTATTGTAAATTGCAGTGCCTTAGAGCATTAAAATTATTTAAAAGGGAAAATAGCATTGTCACTATTTAGTACCAAAGAAAAAGGAGTAAAACAGGTCAAGCTCTTTGCTTTTAAATTTAAAAAGTGCAATTCTCTCTCAAACATATTTGAGAGGAGGGTCAACATGGAGCAGTCTGCTAATTTGTAAGTGTTGCAAATGTTTTGCTTCAAAACACATTCCTTAAAACAGGAAAACATTATAAGTTTATCATCAACACATTTGTTTAAGAAGCAGTGTCTTCATGACTGTTATTAAGCCTGGTTTAATTCAGAAATACAGAAATAGAAAAATAATTATTATACTCTATAGAGTGAGTAGCCACAATCCCCTGACTTTTGAGATGACACAGTATCATGTGCAAATAATCTCTAAATGTAATTACTATTGGATATTTATTATTATTAAGCATTATTACCTGCTGTATATTTATAGTTCTAAAATAAAGTGTGTTGAGGTTTAGAACCTGGAATGGTTGAAGCGTATTAATTCCTATTAATGTGGCTTCATTAATCTGGTAAAACTGCAAGGTTTGTTTGGGGCTGAGCATCTGTTTAACATGTGATATGGCCACCCACATGCCCTTTCCATATTTGCTCCAGACAGTGGTTGATGTGCCATTAGGGAGAGGTAGAGAAGAAACACTGTGGTCAAATGCTGTTATCAAAGACCTTAGTCATAGTGGGGGAGCTTGTAAGTGCTGGACTTTTTGAAGAAAAGCTTTTCTTTAAAGATGATCTATCACTATGATTTCATTTTTCCTTGTGGGAGAGGTCATCAGCCTTTGGGGAGTTTTGGATTGACCCACTTACATCAACCACAATACTGGATACGACTCCACAAGCAGTGAGATTGGAGGTCACTTCAGGAAAATGAAAAATCTGCTCTAGCCTTTCCACAAAGTTCCATCCATTTCATTCCTTGAGAGCTGTCAAATTCATCATCATAGCTCATTTTGTATGATAAATGTTTTTTAATACATGCTTAATTTTTTTTTAATTTAGCACCACTTTAGTACTACAATAAAAATTTTACCGGGAGGAGGGATGCTGCTCCTAGTGTGAGATGGTCGAAGACAGGTTTTTGTGTTCATGTTTGGAATGAATTTGCAAACAGACACACAAGGAATGGGGTAAGCAAGTGGTTTTATTAGGCTCCCAAGAAAGGGAGCAGTTAGAAACAGACTGGGGGGTGGAGGGGGATTTGTAACAACACAGAGGGTACCTGGTCCATCACCAGGGCGCCTGAGGGCCAGTTAGAAGTCCAACTTCACCTGCATGCACCTACTTATGTAGTCAACCCTCACTTGTACTGCACATCTCTTTAGTAAAATATAAAATAAAAAATATGAAAAAGCACTAAAAAAGGACAATGATGGTTAATATATATTGATAAGGGGATCAATCCAACAAGAAGACATAACTATTTTAATTATATATGCAATTAATACCAAAGCTCCCAGGTTTATGAAACAAATTCTACTAGACCTAGAGAGAGAGAGAGAGAGAGAGAGAGAGACGGCAATACAATAATAGTGGGTGACTTCGACACTTCACTGACAGTAATAGACAGGTAATCAAGGCAGAAAGTCAGCAAAGAAACATTGGAGTTAAACTGCATCACAGAGCAAATGGAATTAACAGACATCTACAGAACATTCCACTCCAAAACTGTGGAATAAACATAGCTCATGGAACTTTCTCCATGACAGACCATATGATAGGCCTCAAATCAAGTCTTCATAAATTTAAAAAAATCCAACTTATATCAAGCACCTTCTCAGACCATAGTGGAATAGAACTAGAAATTAACTTCAAGAAGAACTTGCAAAACAAAACAAAAACATGGAATGTAAGCAATCTGCTCCTGAATGATTTTGGGGTGGACAATGAAATCAAGATAGAAATTTTAAAATTTCTCAAAATGCATGACAGCAATGAAACAAGTTATCCAGACCTCTAGGATGCAGCCAAAGTTGTGTTCAGAGAAAAAATAATTTTTTTTTAGGGAAAAATTTATAGCACTTTAGACCTATACAAATAAGACTGAAAGATCACACTTTGGCAACCTAATGTCATACCTCAAGGAACTAGAAAACATAAAGAAACCAAACCCCAAAATATCAAAAGAGAAAAAATAATAAATATCAGAACATAACTAAATGAAATTGAAATTAAAAAATAAAATAGGAATCAATGAAACAGAAAGTTGTTTCTTTGAAAAAATAAACAAAATTGATAGACCACTAGCTAGATTAAATGAGAAATTAAGAGAGAAGATTAAAATGAGTTCAGTCAGGTATGCAAATGGAGACACTACAGCTGATACAATGGAAATACAAAAGATCATTTGAGATTATTATGAATACCTCTATGAAAACAAACTAGACAATCTAGAAGAAATGGATCAATTCTTGAACCAGGAACCAAACTCGAATCAGGAAGAAATAGAAACCCTGAAGAGACCAATAACTAGTAGTGAGATTGCAACAGTAATTAGCAGTCTCCCAACAATAACAACAAAAATGTCCAGGACCTGAGGGACTCACAGCTGAATTATAAGACTTTCAAAGAAGAACTGGTACCAATTCTACTGAAGCTATTCCATAAGATTAAAGAGGCGAGAATTATCCCTAACTCATTCTACGAAGCCCGTATTACACTGATACCAAAGCTAGGAAAAACACAACAGAAAGAGAAAACTACAGACCAATATCCCTGATGAACATAGATGCAAAAATTCTCAACCAAATATTAGCAAAACAAATTAAACAGCATGTTAAAAAAATTGACCATGATCAAGTGGGTTTTATCCCAGGGATGCAAGGCAACATATGCAAGTCAATAAACATGATCTGCCACACAAACAGACTTTAAAACAAAAATCATATGATCATTTCAATAGACATAGAAAAGGCATTTGATAAAATTCGGCATCCCTTTGTGATAAAAACCCTCATCAAAAAGGGCAGAGAGAGAACATTCCTTAAAATAAAAAAGATTTAAAAACCATATACAACAAATGCACAACCAATGTCATCCTGAATGAAGAAAAGTTGAATGTATTCCCCCTCAGAAATGGAACAAGGAAAGTTTGTCCACCTTCACCACTTCTATTCAATATAGTACTGAAGTCCTAACCAGAACTATCAGGAAGGAGAAAGAAAGAAAGGGAGGGAGGGAGGGAGGGAGGAAGGAAGAAAAAAGGGTATTCAAATTGGAAAAAAAGAAATAAAACTATCGCTGTATGCCAACAATATGCTCTTATACCTAGAGAATCCTGAAGAATCCTCCAAAAGACTGCTGGTCTTGATAAGCGAATTTGGTAAAATCTCAGAATATAAAATCAACACATGCAAATCAGTAGCACTGCTGTACACCAATAGCAATCAAGCTGAGACTCAATCAAGAACTCAATTCTATTTACAGAGCAACCAACAAGTTAAAACACTTAGGCATATATTTAACCAAGGAATTGAATGATCTCTAAAGAAGAACTGCGAAACACTGAGGAAAGAAATTGTAGAGAACACAAACAAATGGAGAAACATCCCATGCTCATGGATTGGAAAATCAACAGTGTTAAAACAACCATAGTACCCAAAGTAATCTATAGATTCAATGCAATTTCTATTAAAGTACCAATGTCATTTTTCACAGAATTAGAAAAAAAAATCCTAAAATTCATATGGAATCAAAAAAGAGCCAGAATAGCCAAAGGAATCCTAAGCAATGAGAATAAAGCTGAAGGACACATTACCTGACTTAAAATTATGCTAAAAGACTGAAATAACCAAATCAGCATGGTACTGATACAAGAGCAGACACGTGGACCAATGGAACAGAATAGAAAATCCAGAAATAAACCCAAATATCTACAACCAGTTGATCTTTGACAAAGCAGACAGAAACATACACTGGGGAAAGACACCCTATTCAACAAATGGTGCTGGGAAAATTGGATAGCTATATGCAGGAATGAAACTTGATTTCTATTTCTCACCATATACAAAAATTAACTCAAGACGTATTAAAGACGTAAGTGTCACACCTGAAACCAAAAAAATACAAGAAGAAAACCTAGAAAAAACTCTTCTTGATATTGGCCTAGGGAAAGAATTTATTGCTAAAATCCTAAAAGCAAGTGCAATAAAAACAAAATAAATAAGTGGTACTTAATTAAACTACAAAGCTTCTGCAGAGCAAAAAGAAATAATCAACAGAACAAATAGGCAACCTACAGAATGAGAGAAGATACTTGCAAACTATACTTCTGACAAAGAACTAATATCCAGTATCTACAAAGAACTCAAACAAATGAGTGAGAAAAAAGCAAATGACCTCATTAAAAAGAGGGGAAATGACATGAATGGACATCCTCAAAAGAAGATATACAAATGGCCCACTAACATATGAAAAATGCTCAACATGGCTAATCGTCAGGGAAATGCGAATTAAAGCCACAATGTGATACCGCCTTACACCAGTCAGAACGGCCATCATTAAAAAAACAAAAACAAAAAACAATAGATACTGGCATAGATGCAGTGAGAGGGAAACGCTTATACACTGTTGGTGGGAGTGTAAATGAGTATAACCTTTATGGAAATTGGTATGGAGAGTGCTCAAAGAACTAAAACTAGATCTACCATTTGATCCAGCAATCCCACTACTAGGTATCTACCCTAAGGAACATAAGGAACATAGGTCATTATTTTAAAAAGACACCTGCACTCACATGTTCATTGTAGCACAACTCACAATTGCAAAGATGTGGAATCAATCTAAATGCCCACCAACTGATCATTTGATATTGAAAATTTTATATATATATATATATATATATATATATACACACACACACACACACACACACACACACACACACACACACTATGGAACACCATTCAAAAAGAATGAAATAATGTTTTTCTGCAGCAACTTGGATCGAGTTGAGGAACATCATCCTTAGTGAACTAACACAGGAACAGAAAACCAAACACTGCATGTTCTCACTTATAAGTGGGAGCTTCACTAAGGATCTGCCAAGGCATATAGAATGGTATAACGGGCATTGGAGACTCAGAAGAGGAAGAGAAGAAGAGATAGAGGGAGAAAAAAATTACCTATTGGGTAACAATGTGTTCAGGTGGGAGTGGTGGCTACACTTAAAGTCCAGACTTCTTTGGTACTATACAATGCAACCATGTGACCAAAAACCATTGTACCCCCTAAAGCTATTGAAATAAAAAAAGGAAAGAATACAACTAGCCAGATAAAACAAACAAATAGACAAAATACTCTCAGTTAATACCACAGAGATTCTATATTCATGAAATAAGAACAGGATGCTATGTAAATGAGGAGAAGTGTTGATCAGAGAACTCTTGTACATTTAAAAAATAGGCTGTACATGGTAGCTCACACCTGTGTCTTCAGCATTTGGGAAAGCTGAGACAGGATGATTGCTTGGGTCTAGGAGTTCAAGACCAACCTGGTCAACATAATAAGATCTTTACCCCCGCTCCCCCCATTTAAAAAAAAAATTAGCTAGGCATGGTGGCATGTGCCTGTAGGAAGTCTCAGTTACTCAGGAGATTGAGGTGGGAGAGTCACTTAAAGCCCAGAGTTCAAGGCCATAGTGAGTTATGATATACCATGGCACTCCAGCCTGGGCAACAAAGTGAGAGACGCTGTCTTTTAAACAAATAAAAACAATGGAGCCCAAATTTAAGAGTTGAATAGAAAGCTTAGAAAACAAAGTCAATAAATCAGAGTGTAGGGAAAAAAGCTCTAAAGATAGAATTTGGAAAGAAAATGGGAAATTAGAGGATCGATCCTGTAGTTTAATGTCTAACACAAATTTTACAAAGAAAGAAAAGATAACACTGAAAGGAGAATTATCAAATAACTCATACAAGAGAATTTCCTGGGACGTGACATTCTGGATTGCAATACCCCCACATGAGCAATAAATGAGAAGAAGAACCACACAGGACCCATCATTATGAAATTTTAGGACATTAAAAACCAAGGGAAGCTCCAAATAACTTTTTTTTTTGAGTT
The DNA here is from genome assembly GCA_963574415.1 of Tarsius wallacei. Taxonomy (NCBI): domain Eukaryota; kingdom Metazoa; phylum Chordata; class Mammalia; order Primates; family Tarsiidae; genus Tarsius; species Tarsius wallacei. The sequence goes on from CAUYQG010046179.1 coordinate 8,502, forward strand.
GGAGTTTCACTCTGTAACCCAGGCTGGAGTGCAGTGGCATGCTCACCTTCTCCCCACCCCACCCCCCGACTTCTCGCATCATCGACCTGCTGGGCTCAGGCAATCGTTCTGCCTCAGCCTTCCAAGTAGCGAACTGAGGCACGTGCTACCACACCCAGCTAATTTTTGGCTTATTGTAGAGACAAGATCTCGCCAAGTTGCCCAGGCTAGTCTCGAACTTGCAGGCTCAGGCAATCCACTCGCCTCAGCCTCCCAAAGTGCTGGGATTATAGGCTGAGCCACGGAGCCACTGAGCCTGGACTCTTGAAGAAAAAGTTGTTTTGGAATCAAAATGGACCTGGAGACCTGAGGATAGGGGAAAATTCTAAGGAAAATAATTTCAAATCTGGAATTTGACACCCAGTTTTTTAAGTGTGGGAGTAGGATAAAGACATTTTGGGTTTTTTTTTTTTAAAGTTCAATTGCTATTGTCACAGGGTCTTTAACTGTTACATGTTTACACATATAGAAGGGAGATTTCATTTGTGTAATTTTGGGGACAAACTGAGACTCTCAGCCTTTGATCAGTCAGTAGTGACATATGCCAATTTCCCTCTAGTTAGTTTGGGAGCTTGACTTCATGTTCTATTAAATACTGGTGACACATCTGGCCTACAATGTGACAGATGACCTTTCTGAAGATCATGGCACCTAATAGATCATTTAACTTGAGCAGCTCTGACACATGACCAAACTCCTTAAGCATTAGAAAAACATCATGCAAGTCAATGCCATGTTGAAGTCAGCTGTCATCTCCAATGAATGTCCACAACTGCCATTGGCAGCTTTGAGAATTGTTGCCAATGATGCTGAGGACAGGGAGTATTTCTGCAGGATAGTCCAAATTCATCTCATGGTAAGTAAACAAAATCTAGACAAGAAAACAAAGGATACTCAAAGAGCATCTCTCTTTCCTCTTGGGCTTACAGTACAATTATTAAACTTTTAAAAAATGACTCTTTGAGACACTAACTAGTAAATTAAATAAAATAAATCAAAAAGCTTGCTAATATTTGAAACAAAGATCTATTCAGTAAAACTTTATTGAAAGAACAAGCAGCAAGATGACTAGCTGATTATTGCTATGACTGGGACAGCAACAGACATCTTACTCACAGACTCGTTCACTTATTTATCTACTTAACAAATAGTCGTTGAGTGCCAATATTGTGCCATTGACCTAGACACTGGAGGTTCAGTGGTGAGCATAGACTGTATGTGCCCTAATGGATCATAGGATTGAATGGAGCAGAGAAATATTTATTAATCCAATAATCTCATAAAGAAAATTAAAATCCTGAGTATGCTAAATGCTACAAAAGACAGGTGTCTTATGTTTTGAGGTGGTGGTGAAATTGTTAGCTGAGGATGACTGGAAGTCAAATGTAGTCAAAGAGATGTGAAAGAAACATTCAAAGCAGAGAATAGTGTATGCCAGGGCTGTGTGAGGAGAGAAAGGCAGGTGCATTCTCAGGCTGGGAAAAGAGCAATGCGGCACAGTGCTGTATGAGGCTGGAGAGGAGAGGGGCCAGATTTTGTAGTCTTGTCATGCATATTCAAGCATTTTGTTTTTATCCCTAAGCAAGAAGCCATTAAAGAATTTAAGTAGGTGGATGACTTGATCAGATTTGAGTTCCAAAAAGATTATTCTGCCATATAAAGAATGGGGACTGAAAGGTCAAAGCAGATGTGAGTGGACTGGTTAGGAAGTTTTTCCGGTAGTTCTGATGAGATGTAGGTCTCTTGAATTAGAGTGGTAGAGAGGAGATGGTAAGAAGCAGATGGATTCATGAGATAGTTAGAAAGTAATGGTGTTTGATAGTGGACTGGAAAAAGATATTTAGAATGCAAAATGATTGGAAATGGGGGGAAAGAGAAAGGAGCTATTAAGGACGATCAGTTTCCACATTTCCAGCTTGCATAGCAATGGCTGATGAGGTCATTCACTAAATTAGGGAACACTGACAAAGGACTGTCTTTGGAGAGGAAGACTGTGAGTTTGGCCTGGAACCCTAGTTTTCCATGGACTCTTGGGCCTGTGGGTCTAGTACTTAAAAGAGAAGTCTAGACTACAGACACAAAATACCAAATTAGGAGTCATCTCTCTCTCTATAGATGGTAATTGAAGGTAAGTTGCTGTAGTAGACAGAATAATAGCCTTCCAAGGATGTCCTAACTCTTAGAACCTGTAAATATGTTATTTTATATGAAAAAGAGAAAGTAAGATAGCAGATGGAATTAAGGTTGCCAATTTGCTGACTGTAAAATAGAGAGACTGTCCTAGATTATCTAGGTGGTCACAATGTATTCATAAATGTCCTTAAACGTGGAAGAGAAATGCAGAAGGGTCAGAAGTGGAGTGACACAATGTAAGAAAGACTTAACTGGTTGTTGCTGGCTTGTAAAATGGAAGGAAGCCTCTGGTCAAGGATAGAAGCAGCTCTAGAAGCTGGAAAAGGCAAGAAAATATTAGATTTTCCCCTAAGTCTCCCAAAAGGAACACAACCCTTCTGAAACCCTGATTATAGCCTAACCAGTAAGACCCATTTCAGAATTCTGATTTCTAGAACTGTAAGGTAAAATTGTTTCATTTTAAGTTACTTAGTCTGTGATCATTAGTTACAGCGACAATAGAAAATGAATGCAACTACCTTGAACAAAGTTAAGGAGAGAGAGGGCTTAACACACAATGGAGAAACTCCACTGTGTCATGGCCACTTGCAGAAGGAGACACAAATGGGACAGGGAAGGAAGAGAAGTTAAGCCAGGAGAATGCAGGGTTCTTGGATGCAAGAGAAGATAATCTTTTAAGAAGTCACATACTACTATCACAGAAATAAAGAACTGAGTACTCACTCATAAGCAGACCCTGAACAATTATCATAATACTACGAGAAAGGGATTGGCAGTAGTGGGAAACTGCCGGTGGGGGAGCAGGGAGGTAGGATACTTCATCAATAAGGGTACCGGATCTCAAACCAGGTGAAGTGAGGACCGAAGTGGGGTCCATACTTTACCGGTACAATGATCATTTGTATACCTACCCCTGAATTGTACCCCATATCTTTAAAATACAAATTTAAAAAAAAGAAGTCAAATGGGGTGTGGTGACTCACACCTGTAATCCCAGAAGTTTGGGAGGCTGAGACGGAAGTACTGCTTGAGGCCAGGAGTGGCCATATAGTGAGACCCCTGTCTCTACAAAACATAAAGAGAATTAGATGGGTGTGCACACACCTATATTTCCAGCTATTCAGGAGGCTGAGACAGGAAGATCACCTGAGCCTAGGAGTTTGAGGCTGCAGTAAGCTATGATTGCACCACTGTACTCCATTCTGGATGACAAAGCAAGACCCTGTCTCTGAAAAAAGAAAAGAAAAGAAACAGTCAATCTGAGAAGTACTCACTGGATTGGATGACAGGGACTCCTCATTGGTGTCTTCAGTGAGAGTTGTTTTGTTGGACTGAGGGGTACAGAATCCAGATTGGAGTGGCATGTGGTGTGAGTGGGTGCTGGAGAGGCAAAGATAGAGACTATGGACAACGCTTTGAAGAAATTTGCTTGTGAATTGGAAGGAAAAATTACAAAAATAATTAACTTGGAAGAACATTGTTTCTAAAAGAACCTTGGCCCTATTGACAAATTGGGTCAAATCTTTGTTGTTAACTGTTTTGGACAGATAAACATATAATTTCCTGAGTTTGATTTTGTACAGGTACCTCAAAATTATTTTTCCTAAAGTTTAAAGGGTCATCAAGTGAGTAGGACATTATTTGATTGGATCCTTTAAAGCCCATGTCTGAAGAAGCACATGATTCTTTGGGTACCTAGTCTGAATTGATGCAATGTGATTTTTTATAAATGGTACTATACGGTCTCTCATATAAGAATCTGGAAAGGTGAGCCTACAGTGGACTCCAGTGAATATTCAAAGCGTGTTCTAATTCTGCCTATGCCATTTAATCTAGATCAGTGACCAAACAATAATTGAACTGCGTGGTTCCATGAAGTTGCCCCTTACCCAAGTATCATCTGCTTACAGGAATTCTAATCACATTCATTGAAATCTCGGAGCAGGTGCCCATCAAATCATGTTAAAATATTTCACAATGAAGAAAAATATGACAGAATGTCTGCATTCTAACGTGGTTGATGTGACGTTTCAGAAACCTAATGGGAAATGCATTCTCAACCTTGTTTCTGAGCTTTGAAGAAAAGGATTGCTTTTTTGATTGGGTGCCTGTGTTGAGTCTCAGAGGTATGAAGACTGTTTCTCTTACCACCATTCTCAAGATCTTCTGTGTTGAATTGGCTTTTCAGTTGTGCCCCAAATGCTGAATTATGGGGAATGTGATTTATTTTATTGCTTTAATAATACACTGTGTAGTTTGGGGAGAAGGATATGGAGAAGGTCTTGTAAAGTAAATTAAAAGCAAACTTTCATACTTGATCACATATGTAAAAGTGAGAATAATTCAATGATGAGACATATGCTTTATTAGAGGTCAATGTTCTCATTGTGGTTATTAAATTTTTTAGTATTTTAATAAGAGCACTATCCTCCCAGCACAATTTTTCCATCTGTCTGATGCTGCTTTAAAGTTATAGTTCAGATCTCATGTCACCTCATTCTGGGCTTAAGGGCTGCTTTCAGCCTTACATATTTTAAGCTATTCCTAGCAAAGCAAGTTGAACTATAAAGAACAATGGCTTTAAGTTTTATTTTTAATTGAATTAGTAGGACATAAATATCTTATAAAAACCACTAACAAAATAAAATTAATGTTTGCCTTGGTTTATCCTCTTCTTAATTCTACTCCTCGTTCCAGAGTTTTAAAAAATTGATATCAGTTTGGATTTTGTCCTAAAATTTTTAGTTCATTTGCATATATTGGTTGCCTACCAAATGATGTTGATTTGCTTAGTGCATGTGGTTCCTTTCACATGTGAGTCTAAATTGCATGTAGTATTTTGAACCTTTCTTCTATCACACAATATGTCTTGACTATATTGTCATGTTATCTCACATAGTTTAACTTCAGTCCATATTATACCATAGTATTGAAGTAATGTATTTTATTTAGTATTCAGGACATTGTAACTGCTTTAAATTTTTCACATTGTAAACAATGTTGAAGTAGATGTCTTGTATGCATTTCTTGTACAGGTGCAAAAACGTTTCCTTGGGATTGATATCTTCAAGTAGAATTGTTGGGTCAAAGAATAGATTTGTTTAAAAAATTTATTTTAATAAATACTTCCAAAGGGGAAATGAATTTTATAAAACTTTTTTTCTGATTAAGAATAAGCAGATATGTTAAAATAAAAATAGAGGAACTTGGATACATGATGAGAGTGGATTCTGAAGTTTAGTAAGTATTTTAACTTCTTTTTTTTCAGTATTAACGTTTTATATTTTAAATGCTTTATGTTTTTAAAAGCACTATCAAAATTGCATACGGTTTTTTTTTTTTTTCTTTTCTTTTTTTTTTTTGAGTTGGCGTCTCATTCCGTCACCCAGACTGGAGTGCAGTGGCCGCTCCCGGCCCCCGCAGCCTCGGCCTGCTGGGCTCCGGCGATCCTTCCGCCTCAGCCTTCCTAGTAGCCGGAACTACAGGCGCGCGCTACCACGCCCGGCTAATTTTTTTGATTTATTGTAGAGATGAGGTTTTGCCTCAGCCTCCCAAGGCGCGGGATTACAGGCTGAGCCACCGGCATACGTTTTTTAAAATACAGAAAGGTGGCTGGGCTCAGTGGCTCAGCCTGTAATCCCAGCACTTTGGGAGGTCGAGGCGAGTAGATTGCCTGAGCTCGCAGGTTCGAGACCAGCCTGGGCAACTCGATGAGTCCTCATCTCTAGTTCCAGCTACTTGGAAGGCTAAGGCAGAAAGATCTCTGGAGCCCAGCAGGTTGACACTGGGGTGGCTGTGAGCATTCCACTGCCTTCCAGCCTGGGCGACAGAGTGAGACTCCAACTCAAAAAAAAAGATACAGAAAGGTATTAATAAGAAAGTAAAAATTTCATTATTTTGCTCTCCAAGGGCAAATAAATTTATATATATGTGTGTGTGTACACATATCTGTATACATATATATACACTTAAATGCATTTTCTTTTTAATTTCTTTTTTACATCCCATTGGAAGAATGCCATAGATGCTATGAACATAGTGGCTTATTTAGAATGTTGTTTTCCTCATGATACCTTTTTGCACAATGACTTTGAAGCAATGCAACATGATTCTTCAATACATCTCAAGATTGCCAAATGGACAGAAAACAAGAGAAACTAGTGTCTACCTGGCCATAAATTCATCTTGATTATAATGTACTTGAACAAGTAGAATATCATTGGTTTTAAAAGTTCATATTAACAACAATACTAAAAATAATAATGGGCATTATTGTTTTGACTTCTTTTTAAAATAAGCTTTACTTTTTCTAGCAGTTT
>CAUYQG010046180.1:0-12803 GCA_963574415.1 Tarsius wallacei
GTCGCCCAGACTGGAGTGCAGTGGCCACTCCCGGCCACCACAGCCTCGACCTGCTGGGCTCCAGCGATCCTTCCGCCTCAGCCTTCCAAGTAGCTGGAACTACAGGTGTGCACTATCACGCCCGGCTAATTTTTTGATTTATTGTAGAGATGAGGTCTCGCTAAGTTGCCCAGGCGGGTCTCGAACCCGCGGGCTCAGGCAATCCACTCACCTCAGCTTCCCAAAGTGTGGGATTACAGGCTGAGCCACTGAGCCCGGCTTAGACTGATTTTCTTTTTTTTTTTTTTTTGAGTTGGAGTCTCACTCTGTCGCCCAGACTGGAGTGGCTGCTCCCGGCCACCGCAGCCTCGACCTGCTGGGCTCCGGCGATCCTTCTGCCTCAGCCTTCCAAGTAGCTGGAACTACAGGAGCGCGCTACCACGCCCGGCTGATTTTTTGATTTATTGTAGAGATGAGGTCTCGCTTGCCCAGGCGGCTCTTGAACCCGCGGGCTCAGGCAATTCACTCACCTCAGCCTCCCAAAGGCGCGGGATTACAGGCTGAGCCACCGAGCCCAGCTAAGAATTTCTTTTGACAACTATACTTTTTAATTTTTTTGGCAGAAAAAAACTTAGCAAGAATCTTTTGCCTGGCTATATTTTGACCGACCCTGTACACTTCAAACCACTCCTCTGCTTCAACTTAGCTGTGAAGAATAAGGTAAACTGAATGCTTTATTTGTTAGAAAATACCTGAGAATGCAATTTATATATTCAGTGTTAACTTTGCTTTATTCAGCTCAATATAGTTTGTATGTTTTGCCTATCAATTTCCAGGGTTTTGAAATACAACTTTATATAAGGTCTTTTTTCATTAAAATCTCTCATAATTTGAGGGGTAAAAGTTATTGACTCTATGTTTTCCTCTCCAAAAATAAAAATAAATAGATAGACAATAGATAGATAGATAGATAAGAGATTGATTGTTTTTGGTGAAAAAAGTTTCTTTCTAAAAGTTTCTTAATAAGGGTAGAAAGAAATGTAGCCATGAATCTTGGATGTTTCATCCAGCATCTAGTAATTTTGAAGTCTAAGAATTCAGAACCAATACTTCTAAACTTATTTCTATGATATAAGCTGTAATTGTTCTCCCTCGCCCATACAGACCTTGCTAATCAATCACGTCTCTGTAGTACCCCTAGAAGTGCTCACAGTGCTTTTGCGCACAGTCTTTTAGTAAGTTGCTCCAATATTAGACCTGACGTGAGTTGAAATTGATTTTTTCCTCTTCTTCCTAAGTTGTAGGCATGAGAATGAAAAAGGAAATGCACGAGAGTGCAAAAAAGGTAATTTTTAAGTAAGAAAATTATATCAGTGAAAAAGATTATGAAAGGAGACTTAAGGAGAAATTATAGGCTTGATACAGTATAATTAACAATATTGATTTTTTTGTCACTGAAAAGTTGTAAAATACTTTCCTTACTTCTAGATTGCTAGCAGTACAAGAAATTTTAGACATTATCTAGTGTGATTCTCATCAATTCAAAAAGAGGGAAAAAAGTAGCATAGCATAGACAAGTTAAGTGACTTTTACAGTGTCATAAAACTAGTTAATAGTAAATTCAGTTCCAGTATCAAACATAGTCGTGTGTTGCTTAACGGCAGGGATACATTCTGTGAAATACATCATTAATTGTGTGACCCTTATTGTGAGATCACCAAGGAGTGAACTTACACAAATCTAGATGGTATAGCCTGCTATACAACATGGCTATATGGTCTAGGCTATTGCTTTTAGGATATAAACCTGTACAGTATGTTACTGTCCTGAATATTGTAGGCAATTATAACAAAATAAGTATTTGTATATCTAAACACATCTAAACAGAAAAATATGGTAAAAATGTGGTATTAAAATCTTATGAGAACACTGTTGTATAAGGGATCTGTTGTTGACTGAAATGTTATTGTGCAGCTCATGACTGTAGTCTCTTGCAGTGGTTTCAACTCTGTGACTTTCCATGGTCTGGTCTATGTGACCCTTTTCACTCCTTCCCCTCCCTTCCCCTGCATACACAACCCAGGAACTCAAGAACAAAATAGACATCAAGATAGACCTATACTAGAAGTATTCTCTAAACTTTATTAGTTCATATGTAACCACATGATTTTTTTTTGTCATATCTGTACTCCAGACTTCCAGACCACCTGATAAACCATGACCAGGCCCATGAACTAAATGTATTTCACAGGTGCATTTCATATTTTAGAAATGTTTAAAGAAATGTAAAACAATCAAAATATTGGGCAGCTCTGCACCCACATTTTCAAAGGCAGCAATTAGATGGGATTGGTTGACATATTTGGTGAGATATAGGGTCTCCACTTTGCCAAAGTCCTCTCCATTCCCTTTTGTCTCTGACACCAATATTGAACATCATTTGCCATTCATCATCAAACCTATACAGCACATAAATGTGCTCATTGACGTTCTGTCAAAAAACGAATGACAAAAATGTAGAGTAAGATGACCATGTGATTTTTCTCCAACTGGACCCACTTTACTTCTCAACTTTAATTGTCTAGACCCATAAATATTTGAATTCATGACCCTTGGTCAGACTATATTACACCCATGTGGCAGTAGAATATACTGGAAATTAAATTTAAAAGCACAAGACCACATGACCTTTTTAAAATTACCAGTATTAAAGAAAATAAGATATAACAAAATTGGTTAGTCATTTCCTTTATTTCTATTATTTCTCCAGGTACATAATTTTTTGTACACCATTTGCCCTTAAGGAATAACTAAAAATACATCTCTTGAAGTTTAGTATTTATTATAAATCTGGCGACCTTCATAACACCTCTAAATATCAAAAGATTTAGTAACACATGGCAAAGCAGTTTCTCAGTGGCAGATACAGTCTACAGCACAAAAATTAGAACTACAATTAAGCCTATGACTATTGTGGTACAGGTTTTTCAACAATAGAGAAGACTCATGGCAAAATTATTTTGCTCTTCACAAGAGTGACCTGGCAGACTGTACTCTGAATATCAGACATTTCCTCTTTCCACAGTTGGTCCCATTTACTATGAACATTGACGCATGCGTTCTAGACAGCCTTGGCAAGTGATGGATACCAGCTATGGTTTAATAAAACCAGAAAGAATAGCTCTGTTCTTTTCATTACTTAATTTTTGCATAACTTTGGCGTTGATTTAAATGGTTAATTTATTTTCAAGGAAAAAATCTTATTAATTGATCTTTTTATATTTTACGTCCCAGAGATTAATCATTAACTGCTAAATATGAAGAAAGCTAAATATGAAGAAAGCCTCTCTTGATTCTGTTGTAATAAATAATTGTGTAGCTTATTTCCCCATTGGGCCCTCCAGTACTCACTGTGGCGCATTTGACCTTTTGTGTACATTTTTCACTGTCAGTGATTTCTGATTTGAATCTCATTAAAAAGATAACATTCAGTGCTATAATTCTATTAGGAAAAAGAATCTCAGAAGAAGTATTTTTAAAGTTAGGCAGTGAAATATGAATATATCCTCCCAAATTCCTCATTTGGAGTGAAAATGAAAAGATGACACACAACTTCCCATTTTCTTCTTGCTGCTTCTTTTTTCTATTCAATAAATGGGGATAAAAGAAAAATAATCATTTTTTTTAGTGTCTATCTGGATTTTATCATCAGGAGTCCTTGGCAAGTTACAGACCATTCTTAGTATGAAACACAGTGCAGAAGTCTTTCTGTTGCCCTGTTCAGAATAAAAAGCAATTGTAGAACTTTGTAAAAGCAGACTATTGGATGTGGGGTTTTATATCTATTATTGCTGTTGTCACCCTCTCTGTGTGCTGCTTCTTGTCTTTTCTCTTCATGTTTGTCCTTTGCTCCTCATTCTTTTATTGTTTGCAAATTAGCTATCTTGTTTGGTCCTTATAGAATTATCACATAATCATGAACTTGAATCTCAGCTATATGACAGCAAACGGTTTATTTTCCATGAGTCTCTGATTTCTCCTTTAAAAATGGAAATCATAACAGTACTTTATTCATGCTATTTTTGAGAAATAATTGCTTTAAGTTTTTCAGCATAATGCCTGGACTATTGTAATTACTCAATTTAATATAACATGTAATTATTTTAATTAGTATTTTATGAATTTCCTGGAGTTAAGAGGTTGAGGATTGCTAAATGTTGAGGAAATTCTTTTGAAAGAATTGTACCTGAAAAATAAAATGCTTTAATTTCTGAAAAGGATTTTGATTAGTTGATGTATGACTATCTAATTTTCCTCTCAGTAAAATCCAACTTTAATCAGAAGTCTGTCAGCATGGTATTTTAGGAACAAGAAAATAAAATGGAATGACACAGGACACGAAATAAATACTCTAGAGGTATGTAGTACTCCTATGACTTCTTTTATTTCTGACTCTCTTGTGCTTTGGAAATCTTTTTTTCCCCTTCCAAAAGTAACATGAGTTTCATGAAAACATTGAAAGAGATTAAAAATTAGAATAGATGTGAAATTGACCATCAATAACAAAATTGTCTTGTTGATGATAAAGAATAGACTCTACTTAAACTTTTAATTATTTTGTTTGTTTGTGTGGCCTTCATAGTTTTGACTATATTATTAAAAATTAGTATATTTGGAAAAACTCCTTGGGTCCCTCCCACTGTGGAAGCTTTTTGTCCTGCTTTTAAAAAAATTAGTATATTTTGCAAAAATATTCAGATTTTAGCTAGTCTTGAAAATCAGTTGTGAATTACCTTCCCAAATTAAAATGCATTGCTTTCCACTTTCTAACACAAAGGCTGACATTGTCATAGGTGGCTAATAGATATTTGTTAAGCGTATTAGAAAATGATTATGCTGGCCAAAAATACGGAGTGGTTGTATTTATGGGAATAATGCTGATGGGCCTTTCAGATGTGAACAGAGGACGTGAGAGAAAGTCACTGAAATAACTCTTTTTCTTCCTTCTTATTTTTTTTTCTTCTTAAAACTGCTTTGCAAAGTAATTTGCACATACCAATCATTAAGAAATGCTTATCAGAAACACCAATTGATTTTATTCCCCAAAACTTTATATGAACAACTTCTGCAGTCTATTCTCTTGGTTTTCCCTCATTTTTATGAAATTACATTCTTGAAATCTTTGAATTTTGATGGTCAAATCAATGATATTTTCTCAGGTTTTATACCTGTTTAGCCTTGCTAACATTTGATATCTTTTGCTCTTCTAGTCTTTAAAATTTTCCCCATTGGAATCTTGCTAATATTTATTGAAAATTTGCTATGTGTCAAGAATTATCTTATCCTTTGATAACTTATTTAGTCATGAAGGAAACATTTATTATCACCATTTTAAAGAAGGAAAAATATGTTTGTGGAAACTCAGCTAGCACATGGCAGCAACACAATGACCAGGGTCTTCTCTGACCACTTTTTTTGTGTTATTTTTCAGCATGGCTGACTGACTGAGCTTTCATCATCCGCCCTTCTTAAAAATGATAACAATCGCATAACAAAGAATAATTAAACTCATTCCATTTTATTCTTCCAAATGAGTGTTGATCATATCCCATGGATTTCAAAATGGAAGGTATTCTCACTGACTTTTTTATTATTATTATTTGAGGTTTTTAATTATCTTTGCCTCAAAAGAAGTTTAGGAGGATTCTTTTGAATATCTAAATGGGATGAATATGGTTTTATGCTGTGTCTTTTATTGCTTTTAAAATTAGATTGTAGTCATTAATGTGATTTGTACTCTTTCCAATTAAATATATGATCAAAATTTTATTAATATTTCATGAGTATTTGAAAATACACATTTTTACAGTGTACTAAGTTCAGTGTAAATTTTTATTACATTTCTTTCAATCAGTGTTTTTCATTTTTGATCTTTTTTGTTTATAAAGCAAATGGGAAAGATATATTAAAATATCTTGTTATGTGTACTTATTTGCCCTTGTATACCCAGATATTTTGACCCTATGTATTTTGCTACTATGCTATTTAGCCCATAGATAAGCCACAGTTTTATCTCCACGGTTTTACTATACTATTAAGTTAATTTTAATAGTATGCATATTTAATGAAATCTATTATTTAATCCCAGCAAGAAGACCCAAATAACTGACACATAGTTGGTACTTTAATATTTCTTTTGTAAATAAATGACTACAAATTAGTTTACTGGGTCATGCATATGGTTCTTCAAGTCTATTGCTTTATAGGCACAAAGGATAAATTATAAAGGCATAGGCACAGAGGTAAAATTATAGAATATGTCTCTTTGGAGTTGACTTTTTGAACACATCTCTAAAATAACCCACAGTTCATCACTAGAAAATTAACTAAACTTTTAAAAAGTCAATATGTTTGGTCTACATTTGTTCTATTTTCACAGGTGAATTTTGTTTTATTATCCTAGACTCAGCTAGTTTAAGGTGTTATAATAGGAACAGTCTTGATTATAATGCATATTCAAAATGTCCAGTATAAACACTATTGTCCCAAATGGGAGGCAAGGTCAATATTTGTACTGAAATTTATTCCTTTGCATTCATAGTACTATTTACTATTTTTAAAAATTTCAATCAGTTTTGCTCAGTTCCCATGTGTAATATTATTTGTCCAATAATTTATTCAGTAGAATTCAAACAATCAAATATGCCTCATTTTATAAACCTGGGAATATTTCTTATTTCTCTGCCCAATATAGGTATAATTGGCATCCCTGAATATTGCTATAAAATGGTGAGATATGTCTTTGAAGACCCCTTTTGCCTCATCTTCAAAAGAAAATTAAAAACCTTTTAGAATACCATACTTTCCAGGTTTTTTAGATATTGTGGTGTGTTTGTATTTTTTCTTATTTATTTTATTTAAAATCAAGTATTTACATTAATGGTTACAAATAGTTTTTATTTAAAATGTAACTATAAATATTATCATATTTTTTGATGATTTTGAGCACATGTTAAAACAAAAATCTTTCAACAGTTAACTTACAATGGAACAGTTGACCATAGTTCCTGTAAGTATATCCATATTTACTATTAGTTTAAAATTATCTATACTTTATGTTCACTCCACTTACTCCCAGAATTGACATATCTACTTTATCTACCAATAAGATCAGAATTACCATATCAGACTGATTGAGGTTATAGATACAAATCAGTTGTGAGAAATTTTGTTGGCATGAAAATCGAGTGGACTGTCAAGGTCCTTCCTCCTTAGCTCAAACATCTGTTTCAGATAGTCTTCACTTCTATTTCAAGGACTTTCTAAATCTTTCAAGGCTCAGACAATTGGATGAGTTCTGATTTCTAGTCATTTCTGCTATAATTGACATACACCAATTTACTTTTAAGGGTCATCACATAATTTTACTTAGGCCTAACTTAGCTCTGGTTTAGTTTGCTCTATTGAGAAGTTTCAGATCAGTGTGGTTCACTGTAGCTCCCTACCCATTTTTTACTGTACATTTACTAATCATTAAGAATCACAATGCTGGGTGTCACAGAGAAGTCTCCATACTCTCCTTTTCACTGTCCTTCTTAGTAACAAAGAATCTAACTTTTATTTTTATACTTGTGAAAGCCATATTGTATCTTTAAAGTTCTTACAGTTGTAATTCATAATTTTTTTGATAAACTGTGCTCAGGATGGACTCAAGCTTGTGATGCAGTGCTAAGAACCCTTGGTTTTTTTTACAAGGACAAAATTCATTTGATAATATAGCATAATCATATTTAGGCCAAACATCACAGTTCAAATGCAATTTTAATGAAAAGGAGCTGTGTCCCCATTTCTTTTCTCCTGACTCAGAGAATTGAATTACAGTTGTGAGTTTGAAGATTTACAGAAATTTTTCTTTCTTACTCTTAAAATATAATTATAAATATTATTATAATTTTGATGAATTTGAGCAATATTAAAACAAAAAGAAAATTTTCCAACAATTAACTTGCAGAGGAACAGTTGACTACACACACACCCACACACACACACCCCCCCCCCCCACACACCCACCCACAAACACACATGCACACAAGCATATTTGTATATATGTATAAAAAAACACACATATATAGGTACAGGCATTTATGTATGTATGCCTATTTATATATCACCATATAAATATGTATATATTAATATGTGTGCATGTATATGTACTTATAGATTCATATAGATAGATATAAATATATAGACTTGTTTAAAATCAAACATATATAATAGATATATAAGTAAAAAACTGATAACTTTTATAGAATGGCAGTTTAGGTAAGTAATCCAAGCAGTGAAGTCTGAGGTATGGAATACTGTAGATTGTAGAGTTCAGCAATACATTTTTATACTGGCAATTTAAAATATTAGATTCTTATCCCTCTTGTATCTACTATTTTTCCTCACCTATAAAAAAGAGTATCTTAACATTGGTTCTGCTTTAGTCCTATTTTGGCACATGAAGTACAGACTCATGCTTATAGCAAATGCTCAATAAATGTGACTGCTATTATTATTCACATTCTCTTGCTATTTTTGAATGTACCTAGAATATGAAACATAAATTTAAATTTCTCTTCTTCCTCTCAGATTTCCACTTCTTTGAGCCAGTTTCATCTCAAAATACTTCTATCTTCCTTAATAATTGAGTGAGGATTGGACAAAAGTAGATATGCTTTGTGTAAAATAGAGGTAAATAATTTCCTTTTTTTCTTTTCCACTTTTAGTTTCACCACAGATGTATAAATACAAGTGGGCTTATTTTTCTAGGGTCGTGCTCTCAGTTTGTACTCAGCAAAGGTGATTATTCAAACACTGGCACTTGCTTCACTCAGTCCATGTTTTGGAGTTGGAATATTTCTCTTTGCCTTCAGAATCATCACATTTGGCATCACTTTATCTCTAACCATGGCTCATTGAAAGTGACCTGCTAGTCTTCTGTTCCATCTATAGTTAATAAAGGAATGAAAGGAAGTTGGACTGGAAGAGATGATCATCAGAAGCCTCTCTACTTCTTTCTTGAGTCCAAAAGCTTTCTATCCCTCACTTGCAAGGGGAAAGGATATCAGGCCTGTCCTTAGTGACTTGGTGTAGCACTCACTGATACAGCTTTCCCTCTAAATTGTGGGATATTTGGCTTAACAAAAATATTTTGGGTCAGAAAAAAATGCCACAAAAAGTATTTGAGCCAATATTTTAGAAATAGTCTGGGATTTTTTATAATCCCTTGCAATTTATAAAATATGATACAGAAATGAGTTCCTATTTTTTTCTCTTTTAAATTTTATTTTGAAATTGTGGGGTACAAGGTTAGGTATACAGATGTTCATTGTGCAAGTACCCTTATTGATGAGGTATCCCCTTCCCCAGGTGGATATCGACTACCATCAGTCCCAGCTATCCTCGCCAGCCCCTCCTCGCAGTTTCCTGCTACTTTCAATCCTTTTCCTACCATAATATGGTAGTTGTTCAAGGCCCACTTATGAGTGAGAACATGTGATACTCTCATCTCTTTGTTTCTGTGAGAGATCACTTAGTATTATGAGCTCTAATTCCATCCTCGTTGCTGTGAAGTTCATGATTTTGTTCTTCTTTATGGCTGTGTAATATTTCATTGTGTATACGTACCACATTTTAAAAATCCAATCCTCTTTCGATGGGCAGCATGGTTGGTACCATGTTCTTGCTATTGTGAGCAATGCTGCGATAAACATATGTGTGCGGGTATCTTTTTTATAGAGTGACCTGAGTTCTTCCGGATATTCCCAGTAGGGGGATTGCGGGATCATATGGAAGCTCACTTTTTTGGAGTTTTAGGAATTGCCATACTGATTTCCACAGAGGCTGTACTAGGTTACATTCCCACCAACAGTGTAGAAGTGATCCCTTTTCACCACATCTTCTCCAGCATCTGTTATTTTTTGCGTTATTGATGATGGCTATTCTGACTGGAGTTAGGTGGTATCTCAGTGTAGTTTTAATTTGCATCTCCCTGATGATTAGTGAGGCAGAACATTTTTTCATGTGTCTGTTGGCTGATCGTGTGTCTTTTTTTTGAGAAGTATCTATTCATACCTTTAGTCCACTTTGTAATGGGGCTGTTTGTGTTTTTCTTTTCAGCACATTTGAGTTCCTTGTAGATCCGTGATGTTAGGCCTTTGTCAGACATGGAGTTGGCAAATATTTTTTTCCCAGTCTATGGGCTGTCTCCCTGCTCTCTTGATGGTTTCTTTGCCTTTGCGGAAACTTGTCAGTTTAATGAGATCCCACTTGTCTATCTTATCTCTTATGGTCTCAGCACTTTGGGTTTTGATCAGGAATCGGTTGCCAGTTCCAACTTCCATAAAAGTGTCTCCTGCATTTTCTAAGGTTCTTAAAGTTTGAGGTTTTATATTTACATCTGTGAACAACTTAGAGTTAATTTTTGTGTATGGGGATAGGAGGGGTCCTGTTTGAATCTTCTGCATGTGGTCAGCCAGTTTTTGCAGCACCATTTACTGAATGGGTTCTCTTCTCTCCAGTAGTGGGTGGTGGAGACTTTGCCGAAGATGAGTTGATTGAGAAATTGAAGTTTTGTTTCTGGGAGCTCATTCTCTTCCATTGGTCTATATACCTGTTCTTGTACCAATACCAGGTTGTTTTTATTATTGTAGCTTTATAGTATAGTTTAAAGTCTAGGAGTGTGATACCTCCTGCTATGTTTTTTTTTTTTTTTTTTTTTGCTGGGGATTGTTTTGGATATTCTTGGTTGTTTATGTTTCCATATGAATTCCTGTATTATTTTTTTAAGGTCTGAGAAGAATGTTGCTGGTAATTTGATGGGTATTGCATTAAAACTGTAGATTGCCTTAGGTAAAATAGACATCTTAACAGTGTAGGTTCTTCTAATCCATGAGCATGGAATATTTTTCCACTTGTTTGTGTCATCTGATTTCTTTAAGCAGTATTTTGTAGTTTTCATTGTAAAGGTCTTTCTCATCTCTGGTTAGGAAGATGCCAATGTATTTCTTGCCTTTTTTTTTGGCTATTGTGAATGGAAGTGGCTATTGTGAATGGAAGTGTGCTTTTTAATTTGGGTTTGTTTATTATTGGTGTATAGAAATGTGATTGTCTTTTGTACATTTATTTTATACCCTGAGACTTTGCCAAAGTCCTTTATTGGTGCCAGGAGGTTTTTGGAAGATTCTCTTAGGTTTTCAAGGTATACAATCTTGTCATCTGCAAAGAGAGATAACTTGACTTCCTCTTTTCCTATCTGGATACCCCTCATTGCCTTCTCTTCTCTGATTGTTGTAGCCAGGACTTCCAAAACTATGTTGAACAGGAGGCGAGAGTGGGCATCCTTGTCTTGTTCCTGTTTTCAGTGGAAATGGTTCCAGTTTCTGTCTGTTTAGGATTATGCTTGCTGAGGGTTTCTCATAGATGGCTTTTCTTATTTTGAGGTATGTTCCATGTATGCCTAAATGTTCAAGGGTTTTTATCAGGAAGGGGTTTTGGAATTTATCAAAGGCTTTTTCTGCATCTAATGATATAATCATGTGTTTTTTGTTTTTACATCTGTTGATGTGTTTAATTATGTTTATGGTCTTGCGAATGTTGAACCAGGCTTGCATCCCAGGGATGAAGCCTACTTGGTCATGATGGATGATTTTTGAGATGTGTTGTTGAATTCGGTTTGCTAGGATCTTGTTGAGAATTTTAGCATCTATGTTCATCAAAGATATTGGCCTGTAGTTCTCTTTCTTTGTTTGGTCTTTACCTGGCTGGGTATCAGTGTGATGTTAGCTTCGTAAAATGATTTGGGGAGAGTTCCATCTTTCTCAATCACCTGTAATACCTTCAGTAGGATTGGTATGAGCTCTTCCTTAAATGTCTTGTAGAATTCTGCTGGAAAGCCATCTGGTCCAGGGCTTTTTTTGTTAGGTAGTTTTCTTATTATGTAGTCTATTTCCTTGATTGTTATTGGTCTATTTAGGGTCTCAATTTCTTCTTGTTTCAAGCTAGGCAGGTTGTGTGACAGAAAGTCCTCCATTTCCTTAAGGTTTTCAAGTTTGTTTCCATACAGGTGTACATAGTAGTCTCTAATGATCTTTTGTATTTCTTCAGGGTCAGATGTGACTTCATCTTTTGTGTTTCTGATTGTGCTTTTTTGGTTTTTTTCTCTCTTTTTCTTGGTCAGTCTAGCTGGGGGACCATCAATCTTGTTTATCCTTTCGAAGAACCAGATTTTTGCTTCATTGATTTTTTTGTATTATCTTTTTGTCTTCTATGTCCTGGATTTGGGCTTTTATTTTGGTGATCTGGATTCTTCTGCTGAAATTAGGGTTTTTGTGGTCTTGCTTTTCCAGTTTCCTTAGGTGGCTTGTTAGGCTGTTGATTTGTGATCCTTCCATCTTCTTCACGTGGGCTTGTAGTGATATAAGTTCCCCTCTTACTACAGCTTCAAGGCGTCCCAGAGATTTTGGTAAGATGTTTCTTCATTTTCATTTGTTTCCAGGTATCTTTTGATCTCCGTTTTGATTTCATCATTGATCCAGGAGTTGTTTAGTATCATGCTGTTTAGTGTCCATGTCTTTGTGGGTTTTGGGGGAATCTTGTTGGTGTTAATGTTTATTTTTATTCCACTGTGGTCCGAGAAAGTGCATGGTAAGATTTCGGTCCTTTTAAATTTGCTTATGCTTGATTTATGACCAAGTATGTGGTCGATCTTAGAATATGTTCCATGCGGTGATGAGTAGAATGTGTATTCTGTGGTCTTTGGGTGGAGTGTTCTGTAGGTA
>CAUYQG010046181.1:0-28032 GCA_963574415.1 Tarsius wallacei
AGCCTTCCAAGTAGTCGGAATTATAGGCGCACGCTACCACGCCCGGCTAATTTTTTGATTTATTGTAGAGATGAGGTTTCGCCTGCCCAGGCAGGTCTCGAACCCGCGGGCTCAGGCAATCCACTCACCTCAGCCTCCCAAGGCGCGGGATTACAGGCTGAGCCACCGATCCCGGCTCCATTTTAAATTTAAATATAACCCCACAAATTTTAATCTAGTTGAAAATTCACTGCAATATTATAACATAAAAATATTTCTAAAATAGTTACTATAAAAATAATCTAACTTGTATTTGAATTTTAATGAAAGTTATAAAAGATGTCCCAAATCATTATCTATATACAGCTATTTGTTGTATTTTTTAAACTGTAAATTAATAATATCTTATTTTCAATTTCCTTAATGTCTGATTGAAACAGATACAGTATTTTTCTATTCTGTTCTATTTGAAAACCATATTTCAGGATATAGGTGGCTTGTACGTTTGTTTGTTTTTTTTTAAGCTTAGTATTTACATGGTAAAGATTTTGTGAGTGTTTTTAAGTTTAGTATGGCTATCTTATTTATTACCTATTAAGTTTCAGGAATTGAATTAGATAATTAATATGTATTTGTTTAATCCAAAGAGCAACACTGTGTATTAGGTACTACTAATCTAATTTAAGAAAAAGAGAAATGGGAGCTCAGGAAACGATGTTGTCTATGTAAGATTACAAGCTAGCACATTTCAGTTGAAATTTGAACATGGGAAATCACATCTTATAATGTGTATTCTTAGCAACACAGCCATACTGCTTCCTGCTAAATTACAATATAATTAAACTTAGCATCGATTTTTAGTTCTAACGTGGGGACTGGTGGTCAATAATTTTGCACTTCATGATGTTCCACCTAAAGAACTTTGGCAAAAGGAAGTTAGAAGGTATGCTCCTTGAAAGTAAATAGTTGTTCTTTATTGTATTTTAACTCTTGAATCACACTACCTAGGAAAATGCCTATTTCTTTATAGTCTCTCTGTAAATATTTGAATAAAAAAATAAATGAGTGATTTAGTTCTTTCAAGTATTCTTATACCTTACTCATGAAGAAAAATAAGGTGAAATAAAATAATTTAGTACACATCTTAAACCTAGAATTCTGACAATCTAATAAATTGTGAATGGAAGTTTTAGCATCTAAAGCAGGTGTGAGGAGCTATGGTCCTAAGGTCATGTCTTTCTTACTGCCTTTTATTCTTTTAAATTAATTGTATTGAAACAGAGTCACCTCATGGCTTTACATATTGTATCTGTGGCTGTTTTGCTGTATTGCAGGGTTAAGTAGTTATGATAGCAATGGCATGGTCAACAAAACCCTAAATATTTACTATCTAGTCCTCTACAGAAAAAGTTTGCTGATTCTATATTTAAAGAATGTATAAAGCTCTGAAACACAATATTAAAATGCAGTTGAAATAATTTTATTCCTTTTCTGGTATCCTAGGTTTTGTCAAATCAATAGAAGGAAGTGATTCCCTTGAGTGGAGAAAAGCAGGTAAGTCAACCAGTGCCATAACTTTACAGTACCCCTTAATGTAAGTTTCTTGACTACATCTTGACTACATTTTAGAAAATAAACCAACCAATAAACAAATAACTTTAAATACAATATAGTTGGAGCTGGGTGCAGTAGCTCACACCTGTAATTCCAGCATTTTGGGAGGCTGAGGGGGTAGGCTCACTTGAGACCAAGAGTTTGAGACCAGCCTGGAAAACAGAGAGTCTCTCTCTCTTTCTCTCTCTCTCTCTTGTCTCTCTCTGTCTCTCCCTCCTCTCTCTATATAGATGTATGTATGTACACACATATAAAACACATAAACATGTATACACATTTGAAAATAAAAATAAAAAGCAAACTAACTTTTTATTAAATAAAACAATGTAGTCAAGTATTAAAGTAATTTAAATTAGAATGTCAGCAGTAAGATAGAGCTTAACATTAAAAAAAAGAAATAAAGAAAAAGAGAAAGGAAAAAACAGAGATGTCAGTGTGAAATTTGGAGTTTGCCATTTTACTTTTATTAAGGGAATTAGATAAAAAACACCTTAAAACTAACACTATTTATTATATATGTAATGAGGTAATGAAATGAAAAATTCATTCTTTGATCAAGTGATTATACTAAATAACACACTTTAAAATCGTAATAGTTCAGGATAAATTGCATAGTAATCCTAGGAAAAGTAACGGGAAACACTGAGAATATGCTCACCCTAGTAAGAGGTCTAGAAGGAGTTTTGTTGGGAAAAGACTTGTTCTTCACCTGCAAGATGACCTTCAGTAAGCCCCACTTCCTCTTTTTCTTTATACAGTTCTCACCACACCACACCAGGGTTTGTTTTTGTCATCATTAGAATACAATAGAGGTATGATACCCCTGAAGAAACTGAGGTATTAGGAGGTTGAATGAGGTATAAAAATCTTTACAGTAAGTGGCAGCTCTGTAGTCTTTATCCCCCCAAAAACTGAGTTCAAAATGTCTGTCATATATTGCCTTTCCCAGATGACTTTAGAGCCTACCTGACTAACCACTAAGCAAACTCAGCTTCACTAAACCATTGCTAGTTTGTACCATACTGAATATAATGGAAAGACTCACTTCAATAATTTGTTTAGTTGTAACTTATCAAAATTGTTAAAAAGATTTTGCTTTGGTCATTGTTGTAACCCTATAAATGTTTAATTTCACTATACATATATCTGTGAAATGCCAGGAAAAAGTCTAGAAATAACAGATCAATTTTATTCCTGTCTTCATGAAATATGGTCCTTTAACTAAAATTTGTGATATTTGCTCTGTGCTCAAATTGAGAGCATAATTATAAAAATTAATATTAGTATGTATGTGTTTAAAAACAATTCAAAATAAATCTAAAGAAGTGAAGTCCTAACAGATTAGTAATATTGAAAGACTAGTTCACACAACTTACCATTTGATCAATAACTATGTTGACCATTATAACTGGGCTAAAAGTTGGACTTGCAATGTTAATGATTATATTAAAGATTTTGCCTTAATCTTTTGAAAAAGTAGAGACAAACTTATTAACTGGGAAATGTCAACAACAAAAATGGTAAGAACACTGGCAGAATGAGGGTGTAAAAATCATATTCAAGAAATCCCTTCTAGGGAATAAAAGTCATAATATAAATATGGGAGCAGAGTGTTAATCTTTAGCAAATAATTTGCATAAGCTCTGATAATATTTGTAAGTCGCTGAAGAAGTTAAAATTTGTAGCAAATCAGTTTTCAAAAAAATATGAATCTAATTTGACATGCACAGCATTACAGAATAAGCAAAGAAAAATAGTATGTCTTGATGGCTTGGGTTTTTTATCAATGCATGCATTAAAGTAAAATATTCTTACAGATTTATTATAGAACAAGTTACTATTACTACAGAGCTAAATCTAGCTTAAAGTAAAGACATATCTTTATTATAATGTCTATTTTGGCCCAAAGGTCATGCCATAAATTAAAGCTGAAATTAGCCCACTGGAGGAGTCACATTTTTTTCCTCAGCATAAAACTTTAATAATATGACTTAGACTGACCTTTTTTTTTTTACTATTGTTTCAAGATATCTTGTTAATATGCCTCTTTTGTATTATCACTTTCTCTCCAACATATATGTTTTTTCTCTAAAAAGATATTTTAGCCCCAGCTGCACTGTATTAAGCTTGCCATCTATTGAACATTGGCATTCAGTTGTATATACTCGGATATCTATTCTAAGGGCATTTTGCCAAATGAACTTTTTTTTTCTCTATATAGTCATGCTTAAGACCTTACTCATATGTGTTTGCTCAAACAGTTGAGAAAACTAATTTACTATATGCAGATAAATAATGATTTATGTAAACACATAACTGGTAACTATTAAGAGTATTTAATAAATCTTTCTACTCACTAAGTATTAGTTGAAATAATCACTAAATATTGTGGCTTTTTGGTTTTTATTCTAACTGAAATAAAAAATATAATATTCACAAAATCATATTAATACAATTCTCTAAAAAGTCAGTTCATCTGCAAGACAGCTAGTCCTAAGGAGTTGTTTTTATGCATAAAATGCTTATATTCATATTCTGCAAATTAAAAAAAACCCTCAAATAAGTGCTTTTTTCCTCCTTCTAATTTTACATGTATTATTTGGGGAGAGCTTGAAAAATGTATATTCTAGTTAGTATTTTAAAAAATATACACAGCATATGAATATTTAATTAATAGAAAATGCTTTTAAAATACCATGTCACAGTTTTTATTAATGTATGCAAATAATTGAGAGATGTATCAACTGCTAAAATGTAATTAATTAGTAAATATGTACTAGTCATTTACTTAGGGAAAAAAACTTCAAAGTCATTTAAATTGCTTGATGCATTTTTTTTGGTAATATCTGCTAAGTAAAATATTTCCAGGTAGTGTTCATTACATACACAAAAAAACTCATATACAAAATAAACTAATTGTGCAATGTGATTATTTGTGTTATCATTAAAATTTTATTTTGTTATCTTTCAGTTCTTTCTATTAGATAATAGTTGTTGACATTTATTGTTGAATGTTGAATAATCTCATCAATTTGGAAACTGTTTCTACCCAGTTAAGGGCTAGCAGTGGCCAAATTCCTTGATACATGGAGAAAAACTTTGTGCAGGAGCAGAATTAGAATTTTACCAAAAACTAAGCAAGGAGGAGCAGAGAGAAAAAAATTGCACCCCAGAATAATATGTCTTGAGTCCTTGAATCTAGACATGCATATAGCCAGTCATGTACTTCTTACAGTTTTGTGAAACAATAAATTTGATTTATGGCATAAGGTAGCTTGAATTCCCTTTTTTCACTTGATACTATAAGAGTATTGGCTAAAAGAAAAGTAATACGTTTACAAGTTTTGTCTCAAGTGACAGATTAGAAACATGATTCTGGCATCTGAGGAAAGGGGACAGTGAGATTCATATTTCTTTCTGAAAAGTTGATCTTTGTATGCAGAGAAAAACAAACAAACAAAACAACAGCTAATTAAGTCATGATTGAATCTGCTCTGGACTTAGCCTATGTATTTACCCTGCTGACAATTTTAAGCCTATGTTGAAATATATCAAAACATAGGAGTATTTAGGCAACCTTACAATCTTCAGCACTGTCTTAAAGAAAGGGTAAGACTCAGAGATATTTTGTGCTTGAGTACAGTGATCCAAACCCATTCAGGGCCCACAACCAAGGCCTTATAAATTATCGATGGCAGTTTTTTTGGTTCCACACCATGGAAACAAAGTATTCGATAGAAAAATGGAACTCACAAATGAAGATAAAAATGAGACCGAGGGAACCAACAAATTAGGCAAAGTCTGTAATACCACGTTTCTCCCGGTTGTTTTCTGCCATGTATCTACCCAAGCAGTGTATTTTTTTCTGTTGCAAAATGTCACCTATAAAGACAAAGGCTTCACACAAGGAAAAGAAACTCTACTTACCAAATTATTGGTTTATATTTACATGAAACAGCATACAAGAAAATCTTTAAAGTCGGGTGCTGCAAGAAGGGCAGAGAGACAAAAATAGAACATATTGTCTTCATATTCAAAGACCTTGGTGGAATTTCTGGCATTTTTCTACTATCAAAGATAGAACCTAGAAATTAAATTGAATTCAGGTTAATTAGGTTTTTTGAGGACTGTTATTTAAGAATAACTCAAATCTGTCAAACTAGTCTCTGATTGTTTCTTGCACTAATAATTTATATAATTCGCTATACATTCTCCTAAGAAGGGGATTGCTGAAATTTCCTTCTCAGAGATAAACAAGAAAAGTGATGACTGTGGAGGGCTTTCAATTCTTCAGAAACAAGGGACAGCAACTCCTACTCCATCCCCAACTGACTCACACCCTAGTACCGAACATTCTATTCTCTAGTTCTATGAGATGCACTTTTTCCCATAGGTATATGTGAGTGAGGTTATACAATATTTGTATTTCTGTGCCTGACTTGATTCCCTTAACATAATGTCCTTCAGTTTTATCCATGTTGTCACAAATGACAGAATTTTCTTCTTTTCTTAAGACTGAATAGTACTCCACTGTATGTACATATCACATGTTCTCTGTTCATGCATTGGCTGATGGGCAGTTAGGTTGATTCCGTATTTTGGCTATTGTGAATATTGCTGCCATAAACACAGAAGTGCAGATATCTTTTTAGTTCAAGAGATCCAATGTGCCACATGATGACTAGAGTTAACAAAAGATACTATGTTTTTGAAAAATACTGACAGTGAATGTTAAGTTTTATCAGTAAAATAACTATGTGGAGTAATCCACAGCTTAATTAGCTACAGTTGGTTGTCTCACAATGTATATATGCATCCGAACATCATATTGTATACAATAAATAAATACAATATCACCTATCAATTCAAAATATTAATAATTTTAATAAAATAAAGAAATGAGAGATAACCAGCTTGATTAAATAATACATTTGATTATCAAGAAAGTGAATCCTTTCTATTACTGTCTGATATAACAAAGTATTTTTTTAAACTTAGGGCCCACTGCCTTTTGTTTTCTCTTCTACACATCTCTAAATACAATTTTAAAAAAAATTTCACTATATGTTGAGAGGGCTGGAGTTATAATCTTGTCATCTAACAATACTCTTAACTCTTATCTTGAGGAATGTTAACTGAATCTACTTTAAAAATGCAGTGATCAACTAATGGAAAATAATAGAGAGCCCAGAAATGAATCTGTACATGTGTGATCAATTAGTTTTCAACAAAGGTACCATGAATGCACATTGGAAAAATAATAGTCTCTTCAATAAATAGTGTTGGAAAACCTGTAAATCCACATGTAAAAGAATAAAACTGGAAATTGGATGCCTATCTCACACCATATAAAAATCAATTAAAATGGATTAAAAACTTAATATCAGAAACTGTAAAACAACTAGAAGAAAACATAGGTGAAAAACTACATGAGGGTCTGGGCAATAATTTTTTGAATTCGACACCAATAGTGCAGACGATAAAATTAAAAAATACAAAAATACACGGGTTTACATCATATTAAAAAAAATTTCTGCACAGCAAAAGAAACAGAGAAAACCTACAAATTGGAAGAAAACATTTGCAAGCCATATATCTGATAAGGGGTTAAAATTCAAAATACATAAGAAGCTCAAAAACTCAATAGCAAGAGAACAAAAAACTCAGTTGAAAAAAATGGGCAAAGAACTTAAATAGACTTATTAAATGAGGAAATACAAATGGACAAAAGAAATATGAAAAAAGTGCTCAACATTACTAACCATTAAAAAACTGCATTTTAGGCCAGGCACGGTGGTTCATGCCTGTAACCCCAGCACTTTGGGAGGTGGAGGTAAGAGAATTGCCTGAACCCACAAGTTCAAGACCAGCCTGGGCAAATTGGTGAGACCCCATCTTTACAATAAATCAAAAAATTAGCCGGGCGTGGTGGCGTGTGCCTGTGTTTCCAGATACTTGGAAGGCTGGGGTAGAAGGATAGCCTGAGCCCAGCAGGTCAATGCTGGGGTGGTTGTGAGCATGCCACTGCACTACAGCTTGGGCGATGCAGTGAGACCCCAAATCAAAAAATAAAAATGAAATCTTGTCATTTGAGTGGGACTCCTACTTAAAACAAAACAAAACAAAACAAAAAAATACATTTTAAAATCACAATGAGATGTCATCTCACACCTGTCATAATGGCTGTTATCAAAAAGACAATAGATAATGAGTGTTGACAAATATAAGGAGAAAAGGGAACACTTGTATGCTTTTGGTAGAAATATAAATTAGTACAGGCATATGGAAAACAGTGTGGAGGTTTCTCAGAAAACTGAATATAGAATTACCATAAGATCTAGCAATTCCACCTCTGGATATTTATCCACAAGATATGAAATCAGTTTGTGGAAGAAGAGATGTCTGCACTTCCATGTTTATTGTGCTGTTATTTACAATAGCTACGTTGTGGAATCAACCTAGATGTCCATTAACAGATGGATAGATAAATACAGTGTGGCATATATACACAATGGATACTCTTTAGGCTTAAAAAATGAAATCTTGGTCGGGTGCGGTGACTCAAGCATGTAATCCCAGCACTTTGGGAGGCCAAGGTGAGGGGAATGCTTGAGCTCATGGGTTCGAGAACAGCCTGAGCAACTGATGAGACCTCATCTCTACAATTAAAAAAAAAAATTGCCGGGCTCGGTGGCTCAGCCTGTAATCCCATGCTTTGGGAGGCTGAGGTGAGTGGATTGCCTGAGCCCGCGGGTTCAATACCCACCTGGGCAACTTGATGAGACCTCATCTCTACAATAAATCAAAAATTAGCCGGGCGTGGTAGCACGCACCTGTAGTTCCAGCTACTTGGAAGGCTGAGGCGGAAGGATTGTTGGAGCCTAGCAGGTCGAGGCTGTGGTGTCCGGGAACGTGCCACTGCACTTCAGTCTGGGCGACAGAGTGAGACTCCAACTCAAAAAAAAAAAAAAAAAAAATTGCCAGGTGTGGCAGCGTGTCTGTAGTTCTGGTTACTTGGAAGGCTGAAACAGAAGGACCACCTGAGCCCAGCAGGTAGACACTGGGGTGGCTGTGAGCATGCCACTACACTCCAGCCTGTGCGATGGAGTGACAACAGAAATGGAACTGGAAGACTTTAAGCTAAGTGAAATAAGCCAGGCACAGAAAGGTAAATACCACATGTTATTCCTTATTTGTGGATCTAAAACAATCAAATTCATAGAAGCAGTATGGGGATGATGATGATTAAAGGGTACAAAATCCCAGAAAGGAGGAAGTTTTTTTAGATCTATTGCACAGCATGATGAATATAATTAATGATAGAGTACTGTACTTTTCAAAATTGCTAAGATAGTAAATTACGAATGTTCTCACCACAAAAATGTTTAAGTATTTGAGGTGATGGATATGGAAAGTGTTTTGATTTAATTATATTCATTGCATTCATATAATATCATTACTTTTTACCCCCAAATTTATACAATTATAAATTATCAATTTGCAATACAAAAAAATGCCAGTGTGTGTGTCGAGTGGGAAGACTGTTTATTAACATCCATATTTCTTGGATTTTTAGTTGGATAGAATAAGGGCATGGGACTTATATTAAAATTTGGGTTATGAGTGAGATAGTTGAATTGTATCTGTGCATTTTCTAAATCATATTATGAGAATGAGTTTATGTGGCTTTACTGGGTAGCTACAGCTTATAATATTGGTATTTTTGTTGATTTTTGTCTGTAATCATAATTTTTTTTTTCAGGATCTGTCTATACACACTCAATCATGTGATTCTATAGACATAATAATTGTAATAATACTTTACCAGATTTGATGACATGCTAAGAGAGAATTGACATCCAATCATCTCTTGACAGTAGTGCTTAAGACAACAAGTGTTTGAGCCATTTATAATTCTTCTCTGGATTGAAAAAGATGTCGAACTGGCTGAAAAAATATTTTCCTATTGAGTCACATATTTGAAAAGTATACACAATTTCCAAAGATCAAATTACCTCCAGAGTAAAAAAATCCTTCCACCCCAAAAAGTAAGTAGAAATAAGGTAAAGACACAGAAAAATGCAGATAAGAGCAAGAATGAGAGTAAAAGAGACCAGAGTTTTGAGCCACATATGAGCTCTACATCCAGGAATTTGGGAAGTTAGAACCATCACTGGCCCTCACAATTACGAGCCAATATATTCATTAATTTAACAGACAATTAGAATTCCTTTCTCTGTTTTTTCTTTTTTTTTTTAATAACATCTGGTCATTATAATAAGATATTATTGAATCAAGCATTGCATATCAGTTAGTTATCTGTATATTCACTTTTCTGATGTCTAGGGCTCAAAATAATCAAAGGTGAATCAAAACCTAAGTGATATAGCATGCAATTGTTAGGCATGTTGGCGCATACTATTGTCGTACTTCATCAACATTCTCGAATTTCAAATACTACTTCAAAATGGGCTTGTGCTCCTCCAACAGCAACTGTGCTTCTGCCATTCTCTTTGAATGTCCAGCCTGTCACATGGTGATGCTGGCATTCATTTGATTAACTCCATCTTTTAAGTGAAAGTCTTACTACACATGCTACCGTAATTCAATTCAACTTTGAAAAGTAATATAAAGATAACATCGCTTAAAATAAGTATACATTTTTTGGCACCCCTGGTATTCTTCCTGAAATTTCCTTTCCTGTTGTTTACAGCACAACCAATTTGCATTCATTTAGTTTGACTCAATGCAAGCATTATCTACTGTGGAAATTTACGCTTCTCTTCATTTCTCAATCACACACTGTCCTTTCTAACTCTGTTGCCATTACCTCTTTAGCATATTTTATTTTTCTTGTTTTTCTAATAGAATGAAAGTTACATGAGGACAGTTTTTTCATCTCTGTATGCTTAGCACTTAGCAGTCTGCCTAGCACATGAGGGAGGACCCAAAAAACAAAATTATCTTTTGGAGGATGGTCCCTTGTAGCAAAGTCTTCTCCCACTAGTTAAGTGCTCTAGGAACACATCGGTTTCAGTGTACCAGCAAATATTGTAAAGGTTGCATTTAACTTCAGTTAATTTTTTGTGAGAGTGGGGCGATTCTTTCAAGCATTTGCCCTTTTCATGATGGGCGATTTACACTGAACAAATTGCCCACATCGTGTTTAGTGTTCAGCAGTTTTTGACCGAAAAATGGCATGACTTCCATGATCCACACTACCTATTCATCCGATCTTGAGCAACTCTTTTTGTTTGTTTGTTACCCTGGATGAAATAAGCCCTCAAAGGAAAATGTTTTGTCAATGTGGAAGAGGTAAAGCAAAAATGACAGAAGCATTAAAAGGAATCAAAACAGACTAGTTCAAAACCTGTTTTGAGCAGTGAGAAAAGCATCTCAACAGGTGTATTACATCAAACATAGAGTACTTTGAAGCTGATTGGAGTTTAAACATACAGGAATAAGTACACAATTTTTTATACAAAAAAGAATTCTGAGGTTTTTTGGGTTCCCCACATTGTATTCTGAGCTTTTAATAAATATTATTTAAATAAATATTACATGCATTTCTTACTTTCAGACATTAGTAGTTTGAGAATAATATAAATCCAGAAATAGTTAATCAATTTTTAAAAATAAAGACACATTACATAGTAATCATTGTACCATTATATGATATAAAATCCCCAAACTCTGTGGCAGTTATCCATTTATTGCATCTCATCAAATTTATTCTTTTTCATCCTGCCTTATGATTTCTGAGTAAAACTTTCTAAACATTCCCCTGTTGAGATGAGCTTGATATTAGTTTCTCTCACTATAGCATCCTGAACAAAAACTGCAATGACAAAGTAAAGAATTTGCATCTCTCATTCTCTCTCTCTCTCTCTCTCTCTCTTTCTCTCTCTCTCTTTCCCCTTCTCTTCTCTTTCTTCTATTTCTCCTTTTTATAAAGATACATAGCAATGTTTTCCTAAACATAAGTGAGTCTGCATATATTTACTAAATTGTACTTAATAAACCTTAAGTGTGCAGTACAGTGAGTATATGTCTTATTTTTTTCAGATTTTAATAAGCTCACAATACCACTGCAACATCTGCTCATTGTTGCAGCCTTGCCTTTGCCTCACAATTGACAACACTTGTGATGTTTTTAGAGGCAAAGACCTGGTCTAAGATGAGTTGCACCAGCTTTCAATGCCAAACAAGTTCTTATGAGAGTATTTAAAATAAGCAAGAATAGATTTTTAAAAACATGGACACATTCCATTGGCAACAATCCACTAGTCAAACATAGATTATAAGTATCGAGGATTTAGTTTAGTAATTTTCTGAACATAGTCCACTCACTAAGAGCAAATTTGACTACAGCACAATAAGTGAATAATCTGCCGGTTTTTTTTTTAAAGTCACCTTTTATCTAGAAAAATAAAATGTCTTATGATATTTGTGAGTAACACCTATTGCTTTGGAATCCAATGGAAGTCATCTTCAACAGAAAATAAGCTGGGCTGAATATGTGTTTTTCATTATTAAAAGCATCAATTAAAAAGTCAAGGAAGTGATAGATTTAGCTATTTAATGAAAATACATTATTTACAAGCTGGAAGTTAAAAGTGGATTGACCAAAAATCTATGAAATTGAGAACATTAGAACTAAAAAAAATTGGAACAAATTACTCAGGAGAAATAGTTTTAAAATAAAACTAAACACCTGTGATTCAGGGCCAGTTGGTGAACATATTAGAGGACACTGGCCTCATCCTGGCACAACTGTAAAATTGATACAATTTTGAGAAATGAAATGTGTACTTATCAGGATTGTAAATTCTGACAACTCCGTGGTTCTATACATTTTTTTTTTTTTGAGTTGGAGTCTCACTGTGTAACCCAGACTGGAGTGCAGTTGTAGCTCCCGGCCACCGCAGCCTCGACCTTCTGGGCTCCGGCGATCCTCCCAAATAGCTGGAACTACAGGCGTGCGCTACCACGCCCAGCTGGTTTTTTGATTTTATCGTAGAGATGAGGTCTCGCCAAGTTGCCCAGACGGGTCTCGAACCCTCAGGCTCACCTCAGCCTCCCAAAGTGTGGGATTACAGGTTGAGCCACTGAGCTCGGCGGTTCTATACATTTTATATATCAAATATTGAACTATGGACAAGAGGGTAGGCATATCTTATTTTTCCTTCCAAGGAAAATTACAATAAACACACATACACAGAAATGAAATTGATTAAAAGGCAAGAATTATTTTTTTCTTCTTTTATTATATAGAAAATTCAGTCAACATAAACTTTTAAGTATTTGAGAGTGTATAAATATTTTATTTTCTTACTAAAATAATTTATCTGATGCAAAAATTAAAAAAACAAATTTATAAGATATATCAATTTTTATTGTGAATATTTAAGATTTACAACTTGATGATTTGTTGTGTATTCATTGTGAGGTAATCATTACAATAAAAATAAAGAACATATCCACTTAACCAATACCTATTGAGTGTGTTTGGTGAGAAAACTTAGAATACTCACTTAACAAATTTCAAGTATACTCTATGGTATTATTACCTACAGTCACTTTGCTCTATGTTAGCGCCTACAACTTATGCACCTTGCATATTTGACCAACATCGATTGATGTATCACTTAACGAACATCTTCACCAATAATTTTTGGTTTACTGTACTAAGTGCAGTAAATCAATAATAAAATAATCAAAATATTTGTGTTAGTTTTCTTTGCATACAATATCTACAAAACAACTTCTAAGTAGGAAAAACTACATTGTAACATGAAAATAGAACACGTACTTGTTGAAAGGAGAGAAGGCATAAGAATTTATATATTAGGAAAAAACATGCACTTATTTATAATAAACTTATTTGCTAATACAAATCAATTTTATGGTTAACATGTTTTAAAATATTAAGCACATCATTAGTACTGACTAATATCTGCCACTTGGTTTTTGAAGATTAAATTATTTATTTAAAATAAATAAATAAAAATATGTAGTGTTAGCACCATTTCTAAAAAACTAAGAACATCAAATACATTAATTGCTTTAGAAAAATTCAAAACTTTCTTTTGATAAATAAACATATTCTTCAATAACCAATTAGAGGTTTACATCTTAACAAGACTTTAACTTTGCATAAACTCTCCATGTCTATGTATACAATTATAGCAAAAAGGCATAAGTACTTATTATTTGAAAGATACAAAAAAAGAAGTAAGTATGCCCACAACATTAAAAATAGGGATTATAAAAACAGAATACTTTTGATAAAAAGCAATCCATGCATAGTATAGGGTAAAATATGTAGGGTCATTTAGAAGAAAATAATTGTATAGTGTGTTAGAAATTGACACAAATTTCAAATTACTTAAGCAGAAAGAATAATATAAAAGGAAATTTAATAAATTGATAGGTTTATGTGATAACTGTCTCTTGCCTTGAGACCCAATTTTTATCATTCTATTTTTGAATCTATTTAAAACATAAATTTAATTTCAAATATTGCTTAAGAAATAGTTGAGAATTCTAAATAAGATCATATGTATGTCTATCTGTAAAATTCGAAGAAGAGCATTATTAAATTAATAAGTGATTACTCTTTCAATATATATGACCATGTGTTATCCTTACTTTTATAAAAATGTGCTATGAAATACACATGCATATATATATATTCATATGTCAGAAGAATAATTTTAAATTTCAGGTAATCAGTGGGAGCTGTTAATAAAATAAAAGGTTATTGGAGGGGTACCAAAACAATTTGCATAATTTGTCCATTTTCAAGCCAATCTGTACAGCTGATGTCACTTGACTTCCATATACACTGACATTTAGCACTGAGTTTTTTGCAAGGCAATAAGAAATAATTTCAGTGCACCACCTTTTATAGTATATAAAAAAATGAAAAAAAAAACTATTGCTTATTAACTTTATTTAAAACATATGTAATCATATTGGCAAATAAAAATTTACTAAGCAGAATACGCAATTATATTTAGTTTCAAATGTGAATAGTATTCACAACAACATAAAGGTCTTTTAATGTTTGGCTTCAATTTGTTATGCTATTTTTCATCAATGGGCTTTTTTCTAAAAAAATAATTTGAAATTCTAATCCCAACCAAAGGGAAGTCTGTTACAAAATCTCTACCTTTCCATTTACATAAAAGGATGCTTTATCTTAAGAGTAATCTCTGAACCAAAGATTTTGCTATAGGACAGAAGACAAATATCAGCATGCTTTTTGGATAAAACCAAAAGCCAAGCCTCCATAAGATAAAAATTATTCTCTCTAATTTACCTGTCAGAACAAAGTTTGTTATTCTTTAGTGTAAGAAGAGGTAAAACTGATCTAAATGTGGTAAAATGAAAATAAGTACAGCAGTTGTCATTGGCTGGGGAAAAATAATGTTTAACTGTAAAAATGCGGAAGAGAACTTTCTGTGCTAATGAAAATTTTTGTATCTTAGCCTATGCCGTACATTTGTCAAAATTCATTAAACTGCTTTTAAAATCTCAGAATTTTGCAGACATAAGTTAAGCCTCAATAAAACAATGCTATTAAATAGGAAACAAATTCAAGAACAAATTTAAGACTTGAGAAATACATAGAATGAAAATTCAAAAATTTACATATGTGTTTATTCGTGTTTGTGCATGCTGAGTTAAATCTACCTAAAAGGTTAGTTTGCCAAATAAAACACACATTAATAGACAAAATTACCAAAGTACAATTTTTTATTAATTTTAGATTTCCAAAAAATAAATAGGCACAGGCAAAGCAGAGATGTCTGGCACATTTCAGATATCCTCTTTCTTCCTATACTGGACATATATTCCCTAGTAAGAAAGAGCACGTGAAATTCTGAAGTCCTGAATCACCTCAGACAGCAAGAAGAGCTGAGTAATAAAATATCTCCATTTTTTTTTTTACCCCAGATAGTTGATTACTTGCATGTCATTTGCTACAGAGATTCATATTACAAATCTGTAGGCCACAGATCTATCCATAAGAAACAATCATAAATTATTTAAATACTAGTAAGAACAATTCATAAAGACTCTCTCCTAGAAAATATTGTTAGCCGGGCTCGGTGGCTCAGCCTGTAATCCCGCGCCTTGGGAGGCTGAGTTGAGTGGATTGCCTGAGCCTGCAGGTGCGAGACCCACCTGGGCAACTTGGCGAGATCTCATCTCCACAATAAATCAAAAATCAGCTGGGCGTGGTAGCGTGCACCTGTAGTTCCAGCTACTTGGAAGGCTGAGGCGGAAGGATCGCTGGAGCCCAGCAGGTCGAGGCTGCTGTGGACGAGAGCCGCCACTGCATTCCAGTCTGGGTGACAGAGTGAGACTCCAACTCAAAAAAAAAAAAAAAAAGAAAATATCATTTACCTTGAGGTCCAATTATCAGTCTACAGATGTTAGACTAGATCATTGTATTTTCTTTCACTGATCTTGCTTTCCTACATAACTGAGAATAAATGAATGAAAGATCAGCTACCTTATCCCCTTCTTTCCTCATTTTGATACTAAAATAACCACCTGAAATTAAATAACCCTATTTTATTGAAATTTTTTTTTTTTTATTTGAAGTATCACTCTGTCACCCAGGCCGGAGTGGAGTGGCAAGCTCACGGTCACCCCAGCATCGACTTGCTGGGCTCCGGTGATCCTTCCACCTCAGCCACCCGGAATACAGGCGCGTGTTACCATGCCTGCTAATTTTTTTATTTTGTTGCAGAGATGAGGTTCACCATGTTGCCCAGGCTGGTCTCGAACCCATGGACCCAGGCAATCCTCTTGCCTCAGTCTCCCAAAGTGCTGAGATTACAGGCTTGAGCCACCACACCCGTCCTTATTGAACTTTTAATTTAGCTTGGAATCAGCTATTTTTATTTATTTTTACCCCAATTTTAATAGTGTACTAAGCCTACACAATAGCTAAGAAGAAATCTGTGAAATAAAATCTCACAAGCTGCATAGATGTATGCAATAAAGCTTTTCACATTTTTTTTATTTTTAGAGTAGTTTTAAATTTGCAACAAAATTAAGAAGAAGATACAAGATTTCCCTTATATTTCTTGCCTCCACAAATACATAACTTTCTCATCATCAACATCTGTCACCAGGTAGGTGCACTTGTTGCAACTGATGAACTTGCTTCAACACACCGTAATTACTCCACGTCCGTGGTTTACTCTAGGGTTCACTCTTGATGTTCTACGCTTTATGGGTTTGGACAAATGTATAAATGACATGAATCTATCATTATAGTATCACACAGAGTATTTTGTTTTCTTTCTTTCTTTCTTTCTTTCTTTTTGCTTTAAAATGTATTTACACTTTTTTTAAATTTTTTATTTTAAAGATGTAGAATACAATTCAGGTTTAGGTATACAAATGTTCATTATTCAGGTACCCTTGGTGATGAGGTGTGCTCCCCATTCCCTGGCAGTTTCCCACTACTGCCAATCCCTTTCTTATAGTATTCTGATAATTGTTCAAGGTCTGCTTATGAATGAGAATGCGTGGTACTCAGTTCTTTGTTTCTATACAGAGTATTTTCATTGTCCTAGAAACCCTCTGTATTACACTTATTCATTCCTCCTCCCTTTCACTCCCTACCAAACACTGATCATTTTGGTATCTATACCAGAGTATCATAAAGCTGGAATCACAAAATATGCAGCCTTTGCAAACTGGAATATATTTAGTAATATGAACTTAGCTTCCTCATGTCTTTCTGTGGTTTATACCTCATTTACTTTTAGCACCAATATTCCACTGTATGAAGTTTATTAACAAGTTTGCCAACTAAATGACATTTTGGTTGCTTCTAAGTTTTGACAATTACGGATAAAGCTACCCCAAATATCTACGTTCTGGTTTTTGGTGGACATAAGTTTTCAACCCTTTTGGTAAATACCAAGAAGTACAATGTTTGGATTATATAATAAAAATATATTTCGTTTTATAAGAAACTGCCAAACTGTCTTTGGTGGTAGGTATATTCCCATAAGCAATGAATGAGAGTTCCTCTTACCCACATGCTTTCAAGAATTTGTGTTTGCCACCCATTCATATTTTGGTCATTCTAACAGGTATATATTGGTATATCATGATTTTTTTTTTTTTTTTTTTTGAGTTGGCGTCTCACTCTGTCGCCCAGACTGGAGTGCAGTGGCCACTTCCGGCCACCGCAGCCTCGACCTGCTGGGCTCCCGCGATCCTTCCGCCTCAGCTTTCCGAGTAGCCGGAACTACAGGCGTGTGCTACCACGCCCGCTAATTTTTTTGATTTATTGTTGAGATGAGGTTTCGCCTGCCCAGGCGGGTCTCGAACCCGCGGGCTCAGGCAATCCACTCACCTCAGCCTCCCAAAGGCGCGGGATTACAGGCTGAGCCACCGAACCCGGCTATGATTTTTTTTATTTTGCATTCCTCTGTTGATATGTGAGGGTGAACGTCTTTACATATGCTTTATTGTGACCTATATATTTTCTTTGTTGGGGTATCTGTTAAGGTCTTTAGTTAGGTTGTTTATTTTTTATTTTTGAGTTTTAAGAGTTGTTTATAAATTATGGGTAACAGTTCTTTATCAGATATGTCTTTTGCAAATATAGTTTCCCAGTCTCTGACTTCTCTTATCCTCTTCTAATTGTCTTTTAAAGAACAGAAGTTTTAAATTTTAATAAAGTTCAGCTTATCAATTATTTCCTTTATGAATTATGACTTTGGTATATATTAAAAAGTCATCGCTAAACCCAAGGACATCTATGATTTCTCCTATGCTATCTTCTAGAAATTTTAGATTTTTGCTTTTTACTGCAACTTTTAAGAAAGTGGTTAACTTGGGTTATTAAGTTTCAACCTTGTTATAATTACTTATTAGTTATAGAAGTTTTATTTTTTTCTATTATTTCAGGTTTTCTACATATATTATTAAGACATCTGCAAACAAATATATTTATATTATTTTTCTCCAATGTATATACCTTTCTTGTCTTATTGCATTGGCTAATACTTTCAGTACAATGTTAGAAAGGAATAGTAGGAAGGGACATCCTTGCTTTGTTCCTGTTCTTAGAAAACTTCTCACTGTTATAAATGATGTTAGCTGTAAGCTTTTTGTAGATATTCTTTATCAAGTTAAGGAAATTTCTCCTTGTTTTGAGTTTACAGAATGTTTTTATTATAAATGTGTGTTGGATTTTGCTAAGTACTTTTCCTGAAATTATTGATATGATCATGTAGTTTTTATGTTTTTGTCTGTTGATGTGATGAATAAAGTTGTTTGATTTCTGAAACTTAAATCAGCCCTGCATACTTGGGATATATTTCACTTGGCTGTGGTATATATTTTTTTACATTGTTGGGTTCTACTAGCTAATATTTTATTGAGATGCTGAGATTTGCAGCTCTGGGTTGGACTGAGTGCTGGTGCCAGGCAGCCCTGGGAAGACCCCCAGGCCCTCGGGTGTTTTTTAATCCACTGAGGCCACCCTGTGTCCCACAGCCTGAGGGCAACATTCTCTGAGACTGTTTCAAGAACTTCCAGAGGAGGAACATGACGGAGCCTAGGGATAGAGCCAGGTTTAAGTGCAAGTACAAGGTGAGGCTGGTGGAAAGGCAGGCATTCCACAAGATTCAGTTGTAGCCACCAGATGCCAGAGCCCCCACCCTTCAATAAATCTCTCTCTACACCCCAAAATAGAATATTTATATCTATGTTTATGAGAAATACTGGTTTTTAGTTTTTTTATTCATGTATTTTTTGTTTCTTTTGGGTAATACTAGGCTCATAGAATAAGTCAGAAAGCATTTCCTTTGCTTCTATCCTTTAAAAGACTTTAGAGAATTGATGTCATTTATTCCTTAAATATTTGATAGAATTTACCAGTGAACCTATCTGGGACCGGTGCTTTCTATTTTGTATGGTTTTAATTATTGATTCAATTTCTCTAACAGATACAGTCTTATCAAATTGTTTATTTCTTCTTCTGTTAGTTTTGACAAATTGTGCTTTGTCTTTCAAGCAATTTTAAAATTGTATCTTGGGTATCAAATTTGTGAACATAGGGGTTATTCATAGTATTTATTTATTATCTCTTTAATGTCCATAGAATTTATAGTGATTCATTCTCTTTTATTTTTTTATATTAGTAATTTGTGACCTATATCTTTTTTTTTTTTTTCTTAATTAGCCTGGCTCAAGGCCTAATGATTTTATTGATCTTTACAAAAAAAACTAGTTTTGGTCTTATTGATTTTCTTTATTCAATTTAATTGATTCCTACTCTAATTATGTGTTTTCTTTTGCTTACTTTTGTTAAAGTATTATTATATTTTTCTTTTTTTTAAATGTTATTTTTTTTCTTTCATTTTTGTGGAGACAGTGTTACAATGTTTCCCAGGCTGACCTCAAACTCCTGGACTCAAGCAATCCTCCTGTCTCAGTCTCCCAAAGTGTTAGGATTACAGGTGTGGACCACTATGCCCAACCACTTTTGTTAAATTAAATAAGTAAAAAGCCATTAGCCTAAGACAGTGTTTATGCTTTGAGTTCCTGTATAGTAAACTACAAATTAACAGCACATATGCAAACCAAAATCTATTTAGAAATATTAAAAACTACTGAGTATCAGTTAGTCACAGACAACCAGGTTATTACACCATGCCTAAATAAGACAAATGCCGCATCACACCATTCCCAAATAAGGCAAATGTCTAGCAGAAGTAAATCAGTTGATTTCTCTACTTTGCTTCTGTGTTTGAGCTATACAAATTCACTAGAAAAGTTCACATTGCTGGGTAGCACTCTCTGAATCT
Source organism: Tarsius wallacei (assembly GCA_963574415.1). Taxonomy (NCBI): domain Eukaryota; kingdom Metazoa; phylum Chordata; class Mammalia; order Primates; family Tarsiidae; genus Tarsius; species Tarsius wallacei. Next base: position 20,445 of record CAUYQG010046181.1, read on the forward strand.
CCTCTGTTTCTGAATTCTGCCTGATCCATGAACTGTTTTGTTGTTGTTGCTCAAATAAACACAGCTAAATTTAACTTGTCTAAGGATTCTCTTTTAACACTTTGAATTTAATTTGTTATTCTTTTTTAATGTCCTGGGGTAACATCAGATTATTGATATTACAAATTTATTATTTTCTAATATATACAGCAATGCTACAAATTTTCCTCTGAGTACTGAAAGGACAGAGCCCAAATTGGAGTTTCTCTGGTCATCCCGAGTAGATCTGGTCATGTACTTAAGTCAAAACTGCATGCATAGCAATAATCATTAACTAGAAGAATAACCAGTTTTCTAGTCCTGGGGGGGGCTTCGTTCTACTTGGTCACAAGGCACTAAGAGTAACATCTCCCAGAAATTTGTCTTCAGTTACTAGCCCAGCCCTTCTTAGGTTATCACCTTTGTTCCAAGAGTTTGTCTTTCATATACTTGCCCAGCTCTTATCATCTATGTGATAGACCACTCATGACCGACCACGCCGTTCAATACTGTTGTCAGAGATTCAAGAAACAGACCATATCACCATGATGCCGGCTCCTGTAAATGCTAACTTGCTACTCTAAAGGAAAGTCTTAAAAACCCCCAGTCTCAAGCAATCCCGGCCAAATGTTCCTTAAGCATCTGCCCCCTTCTCTAATCTTGGAGAATTGGATCCACCCTCTCTCTCTGATCTACTTTCTGAATAAACTCCCTTTCTCCTTATCTACTTTTCAAGCAACTCATTTCATACCCATGGCACTGGCTCAGCTCACTGACCTAACAAGTACCACTTTTTGATATAGTTTGCATTTACTCATTCTCTCAAAACCTCACAGTGGAATTTGATCCCCAATGTTGGAGGTAGGACCTCATGGGTGATGTTTGGGGCAAACCTCTCATGAATGACTTAGTGCTATTCTTATAGAAATGAAAGAATTCTCACTCTACTAATTCCCAGGATAACTGATTGCTGAAAAATAGTCTGGCATTTTTGTTCCTGCTCTCTCTTGTTTCTTTCCTCTTGTCATGTGATGCCTACTCTTCTTAGCCTGTCGCCATTAATGGAAGTTTTCTGCGTTCCCTGCCAGAAGAAGATACTGATACCATGCTTCTTGTTCATTCTGCAGAACTGTGAGTCAAATAAAACTATTTGCTTTATAAATTACCCAATCCTAAGTATTCTTTATAGCAACACTAAATGAACTAAGGCAAGCTACATCCCACTTAATATGAATAAGTTGTAGTTTTACTTTCATTGAGTTCAAAATTTTTTAAAATTTTGTGACTTCATCTTTGACTTGTGTTGTTTGGAAGCATGTTATTTAATCTCCATGTATTTTGCAGTTTTCCAATTACCTTTCTATTATTTGTTAAGTCAGGACAATGAGCAGATTGGAAAAGAGAGATGGGAGACAGGCAATTCAACAGCAACACAGGCTTATTCCAAGGAGAAATCCTGCAGAGTGGGACTCGAGATGAGACTGAAATCCACCCTCACTTACAGGCTAGAGTGCTTAAGGGTATAAGGAGGAGATTTTGTCGTTGGTGTTGTCAGAGAGTAACAAAGTCTTATGGGTAAGTAAGTTGAGAGATAGCCTTGCGATTATGCTAGGTGTAACATATGGCGGGATGTATTATATAGCTTTGGTCTAGTGGGTAATTTTCCATCCCAAGGTAGCTGGCAAAGTGGTGGTGGGGTCTCTAAGATGGCATTCCCTGAGCTAACATTATTGACTTGTAGTTTAATTTCATTGTGATATTAGAGCAGACATTGTGTTATTCCTATTAGTTTAAATTTGTTAAGATGTGTTTTACAGTCTATCTTTGTGAATGTTTTGTTTTTGTTTTTGTTTTTCTTTTGAGTGGTTGAAACAATGTATACACACATTGGATATAGTATATAGATGTCAATTATATACAGTTGATTAATTGTGTTGTTGAGTTCCAGTATGACCTGAGTGGTTTTCTGACTGCTGGAACTGTCCATTTCTGATACAGAAGTGTTAAAATTTCCAACTATGTTAGTGGATTTGACTTTTTCTTCCCTCACATAAATTGACTCTCTGGTACTGGGTACATATATGTTAAAGATTGTTATGTCTTCTTAATAATTGACCCTGTTATCATTATGTAATTTCTTTCTATAACCTGATAACATTCCTTGTTTTGAAGTCTGTTCTGTCTAAAATTAATATAGCTACTAGCACTTTATAAAACCTAGTGTTAGCATGGCATTTTTCTATCCACTTGCTTTTTATCTGCATGTATTTTTATATTTAGAATAAGTTTTTTGTAGAAAGTATGTGTTGGTTTTGTGATTTGATCCTCTCTGACAATCTGTCTTTTAATTAGGCTTTTAGACCATTGATATTCAAAATAATTATTGACATACTTGGATGCATAGCCACTATATTTATGACTTTTAACAATTTTGTGTTCTTATTTTTAGTTCCTATTATATGGTTTTATTTTTCTCCTCTCTAAGTACATCATTTATATGTCTTTTTTTTAAATATGTGTGGTTGCCCTGCAATAAAGTTTTTAAGTTGTTGAAATTGTATATGTAGCACTTTTTTGATCCTCAACGTCATACTAAATATATCTATTTTTAGCTCCAAATGAGTATTAGAAAATGTATACTTTAATATTTACAATTTTAATACTGATAAATTAGAAAATATGTATATATAATTCCATTAATGTCATCTGAAAAGATGATATATGTGCCATTTTCTTAAAATACTGTACTCAATTTGAACGTTACTTTCATAGTTCTATTATGCTCACTATATCACATTCTTTAAAAAAAACCTTTTGTTTTCACTCATTTTGATAAAATTTTCAATTAAATATCTGCGTAATACTATAAACGTTGAAGTGCAAGTGTGTAAAATTCCTTTGATGATAGCAATGATACTGATAATATCTCTCATTCCAAACATTAATGATTGCTGGCACGGTGCTTCCTAATCATGTTTCAGACTATTTATTTAGCCACGGACTTAGTAGCTCAGACCCTCTGCTCTTAACTCCAGCTGTTCTTTATTCAGTTCCCTGGCCCTTCTATTTCATACATTTTGGGAAGTGACATTTACTCATATGTGCCCTTCCAATCCAAATTTTAATGTCACTTGTCTAGGAAACATTGCCTCAGCACCTAGACTAGGTCAAAATTTGCACTTATGTATTTTACATATGTATGTGCTCTTCAGTTTTATTATAAACATTTGTCACTGTTTTAATAATATATTTTATTGTTGTACTAGAACAATTATATTTTACAGTATGCATACATTTGAGTGCAAGCTTCCCCAAAGCTGCATATGTATTTAATTTGCTCACATTTTTTACCTCTAGCACCAACACGGTCTTGGCTGGATGAAATTGTTAATAAGTCTATACTTACAGAGACTGGGAAAAAAATAGTAAGGTTTTCAAGGTTTTCATTGCAAAAGCAGATAAGGGAGTGAGTACCCTCTTTGAGCTTAGGTATTCACTAAAGTATAATTCTTAAATAGATGAAGAAAAAAAGTATTTATTCAATTTTTTTAATTACAAAAAGTTCATAGGATTGACTATTTTATTATTTATTAACGTAGGTTAAATTGTAGTCCACCAAAATTCAAATATTGAGGTCCTAAACTTCAGTAGCTTAGAATGTGACTGTATTTGGAAATAAGTTATTTAAATATGTGATTAAGTGACAAGGGAGTTTTTAGTGTGGACTTTAATCCAATATGGCCAGTATTCAAAGATGAGGAAAATTGTATATATCAAGAGACCCTGCAAACAGCTAACATAGAGGGAAAACTTTATGAAAACACTCTGATGGCCAAATTCAAGCCAAGGAGAAATATCTCAGAAAAATCAAACCTATCACCTTGATCTTGTACTTCTATCTTCCAGAACTGTCAAAAGTAAATTTATGTTGTTTAGGCCACCCAGTCTGTAATACACTGTTATGTTGTTGCACCTGTGGCTCACTGTGATTATATAGTGGTTAGCACTCTGCATTGTGTAGTATACTCTTATGGCAACCCAAGCAGAGTAATACAAAGGGGGAGGGGGCAAACAACTGGAATTTATTTATAAAAAAATGTGTATTTATTTTTGCATGTTTAAACTTCAGTTACTTTCAACACTCTTCGTTTGGTGCAATACACCCATTGAAATGCTTTTTCTGCTGTTCCAAAAAGTTTTGGGACTTGTTATTTTTTATGTCTTTTAGTGTTCCTGACTTTTTTCTTTTTCATCTCTTCCATATTGGCTAGACATATTCCTTTGAGGATTCTTATAATCCAGGGAAGCAAAACAAAAACTCACTTAACAAGATCTGGTGAACAGGGAGGGTGGGTCTATGGGGTGGGGGAGTCATGCCTTTTTTGGTCAAAAACTGTTGAACACTCAGCACAGTTTACATGTTTTATTTTTAAATCACTCATCATGAAATGGGCAAACACATTAAAAGAATCTCTAAAAAAAAACAAGAAAATTCACTGATATAGAACGCAGGCTCTCACAACAGTGCTATCTGGTACACTGATGGTGATGGGGTCCTGGAACACTTAACTGGCTGGGAAAGCCTATACTACAAAAGGCCTTCCCTTCAAAAAATAATTTTAGTTTTTTTGGTATTTCCCCTTGTACGCTTACCCAACACATTTTATTCCTTACCACAAAATTAATATTTTTTATGTGGTCCACATAAACAAAGACTAATGCATAAAAGTTGACATTTGTATGATATGTCAGAGAAAATTATTGAAAAAAGTATTTATTAGGTTTTCTTACAATTTTATTTTATTTTATTTTGTGTTTTAGAGTAATTTTTGGTGTATATGTTTGTTGAGAAAGAAGATAAATTGTTTTGAGAAAGGAAAATTTAAATGACAAACAAAATCATAAGTGTGTTATGAACCTAAAAAATACTATTTCTTAAATATTAATAAATCTTCGCATCCTTTGTGGGCACCATTGGTTAAATGCCAAAATCAACCTCCTAACATTCATAAAAAGGCAAAAAAATGAAATAAATAATTATTAGTTTGTATATCATTTGATAATTGGTCAGATGCTTATTATTTTATTAAATGTCACAGTCATAGGATCGTTTAAACTTTGCACTCTGTATTTAGAAATAATAAATGAGTCAATTTTATCATTTCTAATTTTCTTGAAAAATCAGTAAATGAATGTTAGTATGACCCTTACTGATGGCTAAAAATAATGTAAAAAATTATTTCAAGTAACAATTCATTTCTAAATATCTCTTTTTACAAAATAAAATTTCAGTAAGCTCAATTATTTAACTTCAATTTATAAGGCCTTTGATAATTTTTAAAAATAACATTACATATCTCTATCATGCAAAGTTGTCAGGGAAATATAGCAAAGAAAATAAAATAGCAGTTCAGAAGACTTATTAGACTTTTCTGGGACACAGAAATGTTAAAGAAATCAGATATGCCAGAGGGAGAGATCACACTAATTTAAAATAAATTCTATTTATGGAAGCCAACCTACATAGCATTTTTTTGAAAACTAAATTCTCACAAAACCCTAGCAACTCAATGTACTCTCAGACAAGATTTACTAACACAGGATTTTAGTTACTTATTTAAACTTCAAAATTCTATTTTATGGTATACTCATGGCCATTCATTAGCATACTATAAAACAAGTCTTAAACAATTTAAACTACAGTTGTCAAAATAAGAGAAAAAATCTATTTATGCAGCATTTTTCTTAATTTTTATTGTGTATATAATTGCTTGCTTGCTTAGTTATCTACAAAATTCAGTAACTCATAGTTCCTGTCATGTTAGCAGATTAATCTGCATCATTTCAACTTGACAAATTATATTAAAAATGTGATCAATAATTTTAGACTGTCTTTTAGATATTGTTTTGAGATGCATAAAAATCTTTTAAAATGAAAGTTCAAAAACCTCAGATTCTAAAGAAAAATATTCAAACAGAATATTAAAATTGATTTCCCATCATTAAGACAATTTCAGAGCAACATATTTAGGTTAAGAGCTAGAAAGAAGAACTTCAATTGACACAAAATTTTAATTTTAAAAAAGGAAAGCCACCTATTCTTGCTGTGGAGGATTAGCAAAATGCAGAAATAATTTAGATTCCAAAGTAGAAATTGGAATTTGTAAAAAAAATATTTTAGCTTAGTATTGAAGAGGACCAACAAAAAAGAGATTTGAAAATTACTTCCAGGAGTTCTGGTAAGATGGCGACAGCATAGGTGAAATTGTGAGATTCTCCAAATGTGAGTTCCCAAAAAAACTCTTGCTTTCTGTTCTCCACCCCCCTGCCCACCGCCAGCCGCATTGGTCCAAGGCCTGGGCACCCTCGGTCCCACGCAAGGCCGGATATTGCGGCCCCCTGCTGCTGCCTTGCACACGGGAAGTCTCGGGTCTCGGCTCCCTCCCTGGCCACATCGTCTTGCCCAGATAAGCCACTGGTCGCCCTGGAAGGCTCTGGGCACCTGCCTCTCAGAGAAACCGATTCCATTTCTGGCTAAAATACCCTGTGAGCAATCCAGGGCCACTTTCGCCGATCACCACCTGCCCTTTGGAGTTTTGAAGCTCTGGAGTTCTGGAGCTCTGGGTAAAGGAACAGCATATTATTAGGAGGTGCTGATCGGAGGCTCTCAGCTCCAGAGGAGGGAACTCCTGGCCCCCTCCTCCACACGAGCCCACTGGTAGTGCCCCGGATACAGCACCCAGCAGTGCAGCTGATCCCCGGTGACTCCCACACCACCACAGTGTATCATAGTGGATTGCCCAGAGACCCAAAGGAATGGAGAGAAAAGATCCCCAAAAGTGAAACTACCACCTCGGCCAATCTCCAGGCAGAGACTTGCATTGCCCCGCCCACCTACCAGCAGCCTCCACCTCGGTTCCCAAGGGCCAAGCCTACATTCCACTGCACAGAAAGATTGCAAGACAGTGGGAAATAGGTTCCAGTGGGCTCATACACTGATAAATGGATGCTTGAATCAGCATATAGATTCTGAATTACAGCTTCCCCCTCAATTAAACCTCAAAACTGCAAAAAGTACAGCCCACAGCCCACACCAACCTCAAAAGTGAACAAAGCTAGAGGACCCTCATAAGGAAGAATAGGAGATTGCGCAAGCAAAGCAAAAGCAACCCCACCATCTCTGAAAAACAGAATTAAAGAAGAGGAAGGAAAGGAGGAGAGAGAGAGAAATCTACACAAATGAAGAAAAACCAAAAGAAGAATATGGATCTCTCCCAGACCCCTGGGAGGGCAGACACTGAGAAAACTGACATCGGAATGCAAACAATGAAGAGCCCCCAGAATGGCTGGAGTCAAACTACAAATCTAGATATCAAGACATGAATGGAGAGATTAAAAAGAATTGAGGAGAGTCAAGAAGAAACCAGGAAGGAGCTGATAACTGAGATAACAGCAATAAAGAATACTGTGAATGAAATAAATAACAAACTGATAAGCATGGAAAGCAAAATTACCCAAGCAGAAGAAAGAATCTCAGAGCTTGAGGACCAAAATATAGAACTAATCCAAA
>CAUYQG010046186.1:0-28412 GCA_963574415.1 Tarsius wallacei
ACTCAATGCCTAAACCCGAAACCACCATAATGAATTATTAACTTCTACTATTCTGTGCTAATTCAAACTATTAAATTGTTTCTATTAAAACAATTGCTGCTATGGTTACATTCTCCTAACACCAGCTGGCTTAATTCAAACGTCACTGGCCCCCCCCCAAATCAAACTAAACTAACCACACTTCTATCATAAAATGGTTACTTAAATTTTCTTTCATCTATATAAATTATTTTCTAAAACCTATATCTATAAATTTTTAAAAATCACATCAAGAGAACCTGTGCACTAAGGCTACTCATTGTGGCTCAGAGTTGAACTTAAATTGTTTAAAAGCAAAAACCATAAACAGTGGAAAATGGGAACAATAGACCCCCAAGTTTAGCTGTGTACGTTCCGGTCTCAGAGTTTTCTGTTAGAGCCAGCAGGAGCCTTTCCTGGTTCAATACCAAGTGGAAAAGGAGGGAGGGAATGGCGACAACAGCTTCGGAACACATCCTAGTGGTCTCAGGGGTCAATGGCCCTTTCCACTCCCTAACACTCAGTGGGCCTCCATGGCTGGTCCCCAACATCCTGTATCTAGGACATACATCACTAAGGATGGCCAGTCATTGTGAAACCAATCACAAATAAAATCTTTCTTTCTAAAAAAATGATAAAAATGTATTTCTGAGGTTTGGAAGTCCACGATTAAGCCACCAGTAAATTTAATGTCTGATGAGGGCGCACTTCGTCTTCTAATTGTGTCTTACCATGGCTAAGCTCTCATGTTTCAAAAGCTACACTTTCAAATATCATCCCTTTGAGAATTAGATTTCAACACATGAATTTGGGGGTATATAAACATTGTGTATAATACACATATTCTAATTTTATAGATCACTGCTTATTTTCTTTACAATAACATTTTATCTGGGTTCTTCTAAGGAATTAGCTTTCAACCATTCAAATCTCATTCTAAGCAAACTAACTCAAAATGGAAAACCAAACACTCCATGTCCTCACCTATATGTAGGATATGTAAAGACATAGAGAATGGTATAATGGACAATAGAGACTCGGAGATGGGGGAAGGAATGGAGGGACAAAAAAAGCTTATCTACTGGGTACAATGTACAAGATGGGAGTGGTGGGTACACTTAAAGCCCAGACAATCATCTATTTGTACCCCCCCAAAGTATTGAAATAAAAAAATAAATAAAATAAGTAAAAATATTACGGCAATAACATTGAGAAAAGAAGCCTGTAGAAATGCAAGAGGTCTACTGATTTCCAACTGTGTTAATGAATGCCTGACCTCAGGACTCAGTATTTTCTATTCTTTTGTGTGTGTGTGTGTGTGTGTGTGCTTAAAAATTTATATATATAGGTTTTAGAAAATAATTTATATAGATGAAAGAAAATTTAAGTAACCATTTTATTACAGAAGTATGGTTAATTCAGTTTGATTCAGGGGGGCCAGTGAAGTTTGAATTAGGCCAGCTGGTACTAGAAGAGTATAACCATAGCAGCAGTTGTTTTATAGAAATGAGTTTGAATTAGCATGGAATAGTAAGATGTAATATATCATGATGTTGGTTTTGGGTGTAAACTTTGAACGATGTTATGTAGCTGTAAACAATTAAGGGTACATAGAAACTGGATAAGAACCTCATGTTCTTCCTTGTGTTTGAAAAATACATCTGCTTGAGAGTGGGGGGTGCCCTGTGTGCACCTGGACCTGTTCATGTGAAAGGCACATGCTACCTTTTGTGTAACCATAGCAGCAGGTGTTTCTGTGATGATGAATTTGCAGAGTTTAGGAATAAAAGCCCTTGGATAACACCCAATAAATGGTTTTTGCTCAATCTGAACAGTTGTCCAAGTCTCTCTCTCTCTCTCTCTCTCTGTCTGTCTCTCTCTCTCTCGTTCTCTCTCTCTCTCTCTCACTCTTTCTTCCTCCCCCTTTAGTCGCTGATGCAGTCTCATCTCCAGGAATCTCTGGCCTTGTTGAAGCAGGACTCCAGCAGGTGGCACTCGAACAGGGGCTCTGGAAAATTAAGCTTTTTCTTGTTTCAGGACAACTAGGATCTTACCCGGGGTTCTGCAGACCCCTCTGTAGAGACAGGCAGAGTGAGGACGGGTAAGCAAAGTTTTTGTGATGCCAGAGCCATGATATAATAATGGGCCAGAGCGAGTCTAAGGAACAAAAAATGTTTATCAGTATCTTAATGAACACTTTGTCTAAATGTGGAACTAAAGTATCTTCTAATGATTTAGATGGTTTTTTGCATTTTGTCCAGGAACAATGTCATTGGTTTTCAGAAGAAGGGACAGTAAATTTGGATATCTGATCCAAGGTTGGGGAAGAACTAAGACTGTATTATACATAACATGACCCCGAAAAAGTGCCATCTGATGCCTTTTCCTTATGGAATTTAATCAAAGATGCTTTAGATCCACACATGACTATGAGAAATTTCCTCCCAAAAAGGCCGCTGACAATGATGATGGTGAAGAGAATTTTCGCTGCTGCTTCGGCACCTCCTTTACATAATGATAAGTTATCTTCACAGAATAAGGCTGAATTGGAAGATGAAATGATAACATATCATGAGCAAAAATATCCTAATAACGCTACTGCACGTCTTTCAAAGGTTTTTCTTTAAAGGTTGAAAATACTGAAATAAATCCTGGACCTAGTTACATTTTTCCTTCTCTTATAGGAATGCAGGGAGCTCGAGCAATAATAAGCAAAAGTATATAAGTAATATATAAGTAATATAGGTAATACAAGTAATATAAGCAATATATATAAGTAATATAAACAATATATAAGTAATATAAGCAGGATATATAAGCAATACAAGCAATATATAAGTAATATAAGCTATATATATAAGCAATATAAACAATATATAATAGTATAAACAAAAGTATATAAGTAATAAGCAAAATAATATCTCATTACAGTCTTGCCTTAACTGTGGTCAAATCAGACACATTAATAGAAATTGTTCTACTAACCAAGGTATGGCCGGCTTACATGGCACACCATCGCCACCTACTGGGTCTAATCGACCAAAACCTCTGTATCCTAAATGTCAAAAAGTCTATCATTGGGCAAGATAGTGTCGGTCTAAATTTCACAAAAATGACACTCCTTTAATTCAGCAAGTCATCCCGGTTCAGGGAAGCTTCCAGAGGGGCCAGTCCCAACCCCAGATAACAATAGAGGCAACTTCCACCATGAACACATTCATTCCTTTTGTTCCATCCCAGAGCTCATCTGAGGCACCCCAGGGAGTGCAGGACTAGACCTCTGTTCCTCCACCACAACAATATTAACCCCAGATGTTCCAGCAACCCTAACTCCAATGGGAGTAAAGGGCTTTCTTATGGAAGGAATAGTGGGTGTAATATTAGGCAGAAGTTCCTTGTCCTTACAAGGAATTTCCATTATTCCTGGAGTGGTGGATTTGGATTACACGGAGGAAATCCAGGTGATTTTCCGATTCCCCCTAACAAAACTGTGCAGTGTAACCATAGCAGCAGGTGTTTCTGTGATGGGTACTCCTCTATGATAGATGCCCTAATGATAAACCCTCCTTGGGAATGAGTATCCCAGGAACTGACCTTCTCCATAATGTGTTCTCTTTTCCAATTTTGTTTCTCAATGACTGTACTTACTCTGTGCTTTGTGTCCCAGTGATTGGCCCTCCTTCGTAATGCTTGCCAGAGTACCTAACCCTTCTCTGTGATTGATGTCTCACTTACAAGACCGCCATAATAATGGACGCCTCATTGGCCCTCCTTTTGATGAATGTCCCAGTGACTGGGACTCTTCCATAATGTGTGTTTTAATGATTGGGGATCCCATGTGATTGGTGCCCCAGTGACTGGCCTTTATAAGTAATTTGTGCCCCTGTACAAGCTCTCCTTTGTGACAAGTTTCACAGTGACAGTGTCTTCTCCATAATGGATACCCCAGTGATGGTCCTTCCACTGGAATGGTGCCCCAATTCCTGACCAACCTCTGTGAAGTGTACTACAATGAATAGATTCCTCTATGATGGGTGTTCAGTAAAAAGCCTCCTCCAAAATGTGTGCCCAGTGACTAGTCTTAGTCTTTTATGATGCCCCTGTTTTTGTCTCCTCCTAATGGATGATTCAGTGACTGGTCCTCCTCTGTGATGGGTATCCCAGTGCTTAGATCTTATAATACGTGGTTCATTAACTGGAGTCCTTTTTGATTGATAGCCTGTGACTGGTCCTCCTCCAAATTGTGTTCCCCAGTGACTAACCCTCCTTTTTTGTAGGTTCCTCAGTGGCTGATTTTCTTTTCTTGTGGGATTTCCAGTAACAGGCTCTCAACTGAGCACCAGTGATAAAAGCCCCAGTGGCTGAGTCACTCCTAATATGTGCCCCAGTGATTGGCTCTCCTCTGTAATGGGTGTTTTACTGACTGGCTCTTGTCTGTAATGTGGGCCTCACTAAGCTCTTTTTTGACAGATGACCCAGTAACTGACTTTTCTCTGTGTTGAATGTCACAATGTCTGGCTCTCGTCAGTGATGGTTGTCCCAGTGACTGGTTGTCCTCTCTGATAGGTGCCCCATGAAGGAGCCTTCATCTGTGATGGGATCTCCAGTGACTAACCTCCCTCTGAATGGGGTACCCAGTGACTGACTGTCCTCTTTGATGGTTGCCCAATTGAGTGGTCCTCTTCTGTGGTCTGTGCCCCGGTTAATGACGCTTTTCCATAATGGATGCCCTACTGATTAGCCCTCCTCTGTGATGAGTGCTCCAGCATATTGTTTTTCTCTGTGATACATTACCTATTGACTGGCTGTCCTCTATGATGATTGCCCAAGTAACTGGGCCTCCTCCATAATGAGTACCCCAATGATTGGCCCACCCCCTCAATGGGTGCCCTAGTGACTGGCCTTCCTTTGTTGTATGGGCCATAGTGACTAGCCTTTCTATGCCTTCGGTGTACCTGTGACTAGCCTTCCTCTGTGACAAGCACCCTCTGCCTCTTTGATATATGCCCCAGCTAGTGGTTCTCCCCTGTTATGTGTGTCCCAACTAGTAGCTGTCCTCTGTTATGTGTGCCCCAGTCACTGTATCTTCTCTGTGATGGGTGCCTGAGTGACTGGCCCTCTTCTATAATGGGTTACTCAGTGTATGGTCCTTTTCTGTGGTTGCTGACCCAGTGACTTGCATTTCTCTGTGATGGGTGCCCTGTGAATAGACATCCTCTGTGATAGGTGCCCCAGTGACTGGTCCTTCTCTGTGATGTGTGCTTCAGTGACTAGCCCTTCTCTTTGAAAAATACACCAGTGACTCATCTGTCTCTGTGATAAGTGTCCTGATGACTAGCTTATCTCTGTGATTGCTGCTCTAGTGACTAGTTTTCTGACAGTATAGTTGCCTCAGTGACTAGACTTCCCACATTATGAGTGCCCAAATGACTGACTGCTGAGTGATTTGTGCCCTGTACTCTTCCATAAAGGGTTTTTCAGTGATTGACCTTCCTCTTTTATCAGTGTCAGTGTCAAATGTCAAATCCTTCTCTATTTGACTGTCTCAGTGACTAACTCTTCTTTTTGATTGGTACCTCAGTGACTGGTCTTCTGTATAATGGGTTCCTCAGTGATTGGCCCTCACTGTTGTGGGTGTCCCAGTGCTTGGTCTCTTCTGTGATTCCTGCCCCAGTGAATAACTCTCCTTTGTGATGAATTTATCAGTGACTGGCTCTCATTTATGAAAGATCAGCCAATGACTAATCCACCACTATAACAGGTGCCCCAGTGACAGGCCTTCTCTGTGATTGGTGTTCCTGTAACTAGGTTGCCTCCATAATTGGTGTCCCAGTTAGTAGCACTCCTCTGTGACGGATGCTTCAATAGCTGGTCTTCCTCTATAAAGATACCCCAGTGACTGATTCTCGTAAGTGGTGGGTGCCCTAGTGACTAGCATTCCTCTGTAATCACTGTCCCAGTACTATCTTCCTGCATAATGGGAACCCAAGTAATAAGACCTCTTCCTTAATGGCTTCCCCAGTGGCTAGGCCTCCTCCATGATTTATGGCCCAGTTACTGGCCCTTCTCCATATTGGATGCCTTAGTGACTAGCCCTCATCTGTGATGGGTGTCCCAGTTATCATTGTGCATGTTATGCCTCCTCCATAAAAGGAGCTAAAGTGACTGGCACTTTTTCATTATGGATGCCCCTGTGATGAGTTGTCCTCTGTGGTTAATGTCTCAGTGACTGATCTTCCTCCAAAATGGTTGTCCCAGAGAATAGTCATCCTCTTTCATGGATGTCCCAATCACTGGCCCTCCTCCATAATGTGTGGCATAGTGCCAGGACCTCCTTTGTGATTGATGCCTCAGTTACTTTCTTTTATATATTCTGGTTGCCCCATTTACTAGCCCTCTTCTGTGATTGGTGTCTCAGTGACTTGACCTCCTCTATTTTGTGTTACAGAGACTGGTCCTTTTTGTGATTGGTGTCCCAATTACTGGCCTTCCTTTGTCATGGATGCTCCAGTGACAAGTCCTCCTCTGTAATGGGAGCCCTAGCAACAAGGCTGTGGGAGGCCAGCCCCTGTGGAGAGATTTAGAGGGTCCCTGGGAGGTGTGGTGGCATTGGCAATTATTCTGGAGAAACAAAGAGATTGTACTCCTGTCTAGTGCAGAAACCGATTCTGTAGGAGGGATAAAGAGAGAAATATGGAGGTACAGATATAAAGAGAAAAAAAGAGAAAGAAAGAAAATGGACAACTGTTCAATGGATTGAGCAGAAGCTGTTTAACGGAAGTTTCCATGCTCCTTTTATCCTAAATTGTCACAGGTTAAATCACAAGACTCTTACGTGAAAACAAAGCCAGGTGGATGAGGGGCAGCCCCCACTCACCAGGTGTTTCTTCAAGCGTGGTGAAAAACAAACCCAACTTGTCTTTCCGTTCTTATGCTAGACTAATGTCCCTTAGAAGTATTAATAAAATTTCTATAAATATTATACAATTCTATCAATTGTAATCTATATTTTATTTTATCCTACTCAGTATACCTATGAATAACTTTCCTATTGATAAACAGTTTATCTATTCCTTTGTTTTATTTTAACATAGACAATAAAACTTAAACAAAATATCTAAAACCAGTTTTGCATAATGTGTCTCAATCAAAAGGTCATGCTGGGCTCTCAGTTCCTGGGCTCTTTGATGTGGTCTTGATGTGGTCCTGGCTTGTTCCAGACAAAAGCCAAAACCATGGTCAGAGGGAAATGGGAACAACGAGTTTCTAGAGTTAGCTTGTGTTCGTCTCTGTTTGGAGTTTTCATACTTGAGCCAACAGAAGGCTGTAATACCAAAGGCAGAGGTAATGAGGCTCCCGAACGCACTCTAATGGTCTCTGGGTCAACAGCCCCCCTGATTCCTAATGTTCTGTGGGCCTCCTTGGCCGGCTTCCAACACTGGCCTACACAAAAACGGGCTCCCCAGGAGCTACTCCTACTCTGTAATAGTTGCTGCAGGTTCCAGGCCTCCTTCGTAGTGTGTGCTCCAGTGACTGGCTCTACTTTTTGAAGACTGTCCAAGTGATTGAGCCTCCTCTGTAATAGGTGCTCCATTGACTGGGGCTCTTTTGTGAGTTTCCCAGTGTCTCATTCTCTTACAAATAGACTGGTGCTTCCAACCTAACTGGAGCTTTTCCATTATTGATGCCCTTGTGATGAGGTGTCTTCTGTGGTTGGTGTCTCAGTGACTGGTCCTCCCCAAAAATTATTGTCCCAGTGAATAGTCATCTCTTTGTTCTCATCCAAGTGCAAAAGAACAAGTGTGAATAACCCCTCTCTGTTATGTGTTCCAGTAACTGATCCTCCTCCTTAATTGATTTCCCAGTGACAACCAATTATGGGTGTCCCAGTTACTGGGTCTCTTCTGTAATTGGTGGCCCAGTGAATGACCTTCCTCCATGATTGTTGCCCTTCAACAATTATGGAGGAGGGTCATTCACTGGGCCACCAATTACAAACTGGCCCTTCTTTGTAATGAGTGTCCCAATTTCTGAACACCCATAATGATTCCTTGGTGACTGGCTCTCATTTTTGGTGTGCCAAAGCGACTAGGCCTCCTCCAACATGTGCTTTGCAGTGACTGTGCCTCCTCTGTGATTCGTGCCCCCAATGATTTGTCTTCGTATATGATAGGTACCTCAGTGACTAGCCCTCCTCTGCAATAGGTGTCTGGGTGATTTTGTCTCTTTCATTTTGGGTGCTTCGGTGACTGAGACTCCTTTATATTTGTGCCTTAATTACTGTGCATTTTCTATGATAAGTGTCAAGTGGCAAGCCCTCTTCTGTGACAGGTGTCCTAGTACCTGGACATCCTCCAAAATAGGTGTCCCATTGACTAGAACTTCTATTTGCTGGATGTCTCTCTTTCTGAACCTCCTCCATAACTGCTGCCCAAATGACTGGTTGACTTCGCTAAAGGGTTAGGGTTAAGGATAGGTGTTTTTCCATAATAGGTGCTCCATTGATTTTGCCTTCTTTGTGACTAGTTCCCCAGTGATTGGTCTTCCTCCAAATTGGGTATCACAGTGACTAGTCATCCTCTATTATTCCTGTCTCAGTGACAAGCTGTCCTCTGTGATGGGTGTCACTGGGACTTGTTCTCTGTGATAGATGTCCCAATGACTGTGACCCCTCTATAATGGGTGCTGCAGTAACTAGTCGTCTTCTGTGAGATGTGTTCCATGGCTGCCCCACCTCTGTGATGTTTGAAACTCTAAATGACCCTCCTCTATTAAGAGTTCTCCAATGACAGTTCCTAGTCCCTATTGGGTGCCCAGCAATTGGCCTCTGTAATTTGTGTCCCAGTGCCTGGTTCTCCTTTCTGATGGGTACTACAGTAACTGTCTCTCCTCTGTGTTTTGTGCCATATCTATGGTCCATGCTTCAGTGACTGGCTTTTCTTTGTAATCTGTATCCCAGTTACTGATCCTCATCTGTGATTAGTAACCTAGTGACTGGCCCTCTCTCTGATGGATGCCTTAGAAACTGGCCCTTCACTCTGATGGGTTCTCTAGTGACTAGGCTTCCTCTGTGATTAGTGGATCAGTGACTTGCCTTCCTATATGATGGTTGCCCAGTGACTAGCCCTCTTCTTTGATGGGGGTCACAGGGCCTGGGTCTTCTATAAATGGGTGCCCAAGTGACTGATCATCCTTTGTGATGGGTGTCACTATGACTGGTTCTTCTCCACAATGTGTGTGCCAGTGTCTGGGCTTCCCCTGTGAGTAGTGCCCTAGTAACTTGCCATCATATATTATGTGTGTCCCAGTGACTAGTCCTTCTATGTGATGGCTGTAAAAGTGACTGGACATCCTTCTTAATGGGTGTCCCAGTCATGAGAACTCCCCTGTGATTGATGCGACAGTGACTGATCATCTTCTGTGATTGGTGTTACATTTACTAACCCTTATCTGTGTTGGGTGTCCTAGCATCTTTGTCTCCTCCAAAATGGGTCCCCAGTGTTTATCTCACCTTTACTATGGGTGCCTTCCATAATAGGTGCAACAATGACTGCTCCTCCACTGTGGCAGGTGCCACAGTGACAGGTCTCCTTCCATAATAAGTGCTTCATTGACTGGGCCCACTTTGTTATGGGTACCACACTGGCTAGCTCTCCTCTGTGATGGGTGTTCCCTTTACTGGGCCTCCTCCATAATTAGTGTCCTTGTGACTTGCCTTCCTGTGTGATATGTGCCCCGGTAACTAGTTACTGGGCCATTTCTGTAATGGCTTTCCCGGTGACTGGCCCTCCTCTGTGATGAGTGTCCTGGTGACTAAACCTCCTCTGTAATATGTGCTTCAGTGACTGTTCATCATCTGTGTTTGGTGTCCCAGTGATTATCCCTCTTCAGTGATGGCTGATTCAGAGATTGGCTATCCTCTGTGAAGAGTCCCCATTGACTAGATCTCCTTTGTGATGGGTTTTCCAGTGACTTGTCCTCCACTGTGATGTTTGTCCCAGTGACAAGTCCTCCCCAATTATGATGGGATTCCTAGTGACCACCACTCCTCAGTGCTGGGTACCCCAATTATGGCCCTCCTATGTGATAGTTGTGCCATTGACTGGCCCTCCTCTATAATATGTGCCCCAATGACTAGCCTCCTCTGTTATGGGTGCCACTGTGACTAACCCTTGTGATGAATGTCACCATGACTAGTCTTCCTCTGTGAGGGGTGCCCTCATGACTGGCCCACTTCTATTATGGGTTATCAATTAAATTGCCCTCTGTTATTGCTAAGTGACTACCCCTCCTCTGTAATGGGTGTCCCAGTGACTGACCTGTCTCTGTGACGGGTGTCATGATGACTGGCCCTCTTCAGTGATGACTATCCCAGTGACTGAGACTTCCCTGTGATGGGTGTCTCAGTCACTGGTTCCCCTGTGATAGTTGCCTCAGTTACTGGATCTCTTTGATGGATTCCCAGGTGACTGACCCTCCTATGTGAGTGGTGACCTAGTGACTGGGCCTCCTTCTAATGGATACACGAGTGACTAGCCCTCCTCAATTATAGCTGCTTTAGTGATTGGCCCTCCTTTTTGAAAGGTGTCTTAGTGACTGTGCTTTCTCTGTGGCATGTTCCCTTGTGTTAGCCCTCCTCTTTAGTAGATACCTCAGTGACTTCTCTGTGATGTGTGTCCCAGTAACATGCCCTCCACTGTGAAGGGAGCCACAGTAACTGGCATTCATAGTGATGGTTGTCCCAGTTACTTACTCTTCTCTGAGATCAATTCCCCAGTGATCGGCCCTCTATATGTGCTGCAGTGACTGGCACTTCTCTCTTATGGGTATCCCAGTGACTGGCCCTCCTTGTGATTGGTGCCCAAGTGAATGAGGCTCACCTGTGATCAGTTAGCCAGTGATAGTTCCTCCTCAGTGATTGGTGCCCAGTGAATCACCTTCATGTATGATGGGTGCTTCCATTACTAGCACTACTCTGTGATAGGTGTGTGGTGGCCTTTTTTCCTATTGACTCCCCGAGTGATTAACTCTCCATTGTTACTGGTCTTTCTTTATAATGGCTCCCCTAGTCACTAACTCTCTTCTCTTATTGGTGCCATAGTGACAAGCTCTCCTCTGTGTGGGTGTCTCAGGGGCCAGTCCTCCTCTCTAAGGTTTGACCCTGTATCTGGACTGGCTTTGTTTTGTGTGGCCCAATGATTTGCCCTTCTCTTTTATGAGTGCCCCACTAACTGAACCTCCTCTGTTATAGGTGATCAATTGACCACCTTCTCTGTGTTCGGTGTATCAGTGATTTATTCTTCTCTGTACTGACTGCTTCCATGATTGTCTTTCATTGTGGTAAGTGTCCCAGTGACTGGACCTATTCTGTTATTGAATTCCAGTTTCTGGCTCTCTCCTGTTATGCGTGCCTCAGTGGCTGTCCCTCCTCTGTGTTTGAGCCTTATTCATCAATACCACTCTGTTTTGGATGCCTCTGTGACTGGACCTCTTCTGTAATCAGAGATCAAATGACTGGTCCTTCTCTATAAAAAATGCCCCAGTAACTGCCTCTACTGTGATATGTTCCCCAGTGAGTAGCTTTCTTCTATGATTGCGGTCTTATTGGCTGGGTCTCCAATATAATGGAGCCAGTGACTAGGCCACCCCCATAATGGTTGCCCTACTGACTAGCCCAAAATTGTGCTGGGTGACCCAGGAACTGGGCCTATCCATCAATGGGAGGAGCAGTGGCTGGTCCTCCTTTTCTATGTGTTCTCCATTGCCAGGACCTTTTTTGTGATTGATGTCTGAATGACTGGTCCTCTGCATTAACGTTTTCCCAAGTGACTAGTGCTTCTCTGTGATTTTTGTCCTACCAACTTGGCATCCTCCATAACTGATGCCCTAGTGCTGGGTTTTCCTTTGTGATGGGCATCTCAGCTACTGGACATCCTCCCTAATGTGTGCCCTAGTGACTAGGCCTCCTCTGGGATTGGGACCTCAGTGACTGGCTTCCACATAAGATGGGTACCTCTGTCACTATCCTTTTTCTCTGATGACTGTCAAGGTGACTGGGACTCCTGTATATTTTGGGTATCTTTTATGATTCATGCCTCAGTGACTAGTCCTTCTCTGTGATAGCTGTTTCAGTGGCATACCCTCCTCTGCTATGATTGTCCAAGTGATGATTCTTTCTCCATAATGTGTGCCCCAGTGACTAGCACTCTCTTAAGAATGGTGTCCCAATGACTGGCCCTACTGTATGTTGGGCCCTTCATTGACTGACCATCCTCTATAATGGGTGTCCCAATATCTGGCCTCTCTCCATGAATGGTACCTTAGTGAGTAGGCCACCTCTGTGATGGATGTCAGAGTGACACACCCTATTCTCTGATGTGTGTCTCAGTGACTAGCTCTCTTCTGTGATACGTGAATTTTTGACTGTCCTTTCTCTGTGATGAGTGCCCTAGTGTTGGCCTTCCTTTGAAAAAAAAAAAAGTTGAAGTTACTGATCCTCACTTAATGCCAAAGTGACATTGTTTCTTTATTGATCTCTGCTTCAGTGACTTGTTCTCCTACATGATTGCTGTCACATTGACTAGCCCTCTACTTTGATGGGTTTTCTAGTAACTGGGCCTCCTCTATAATTGGTGTCCTAGTAACTAACCCTTCTCTTTGATGGATGACTCAGTGATTTGTTGTCATCTGTGATCGGTGTCCCAGTGACTGACTCTTCTCTGTGATAAATGTCCCAATGACATGGTCTCCTCTCTAATGGGTGCCCAGTGGGTAGGCCTAGTCCTCTTCTATAATAAATGTGCTAGTGACAATCCCTCCTTTGTAATGGGTGCCCCAGTGAGTGAACCTCCTTTGTGATGGCTTTCCCAGTGATTGGCACACATCCATAATGTGTGCCCCATTGACTGGTCTTCCTATGTTACTGGAGTCCCAATGGCAAATTCTACTCTATTTAGGTGCCCCAATTACTGCCCTTCCTCTTTGATGTGTTCCACAGTGACCAGTGGCTGGTCCTCCTATGTGATGTGTGCTAGTGACTGGTTCTTTCCTCTGATAACTGTCCCAGTTACTGGTCCTGCTCTGTGATGTGTTATTCAGTGACTGACTCTGCTCTGTAATTTTTGCCCCTGTGACTGTGTCTCCTCTGTAATCAGGACCATAGTGATTGTCTCTCCTCTGTAATCAGTACCATAGTGACCCGTCTTCATCTTTGATGGGTAGCCTAGCTACTGGCCTCCTTTGTAATGTGTGTCCTACTAACTGGCCCTTCTTCATTACAGGTGCCCAGTGACTGGGTCTCCTCTGTGATTGGTGCCCCAGGGACTGACCCTTCACCATAATGGTTTCCCTAGTGAAGAGTCAATGACAGAATCTTCTCCATTTTGTGTGCCTCAGTGAGTGATTCTGCAGTTACTTTTGTTACAGTGACTCACTCTACTCTCTGAGGGTTGCTGCCATGACAAGACCACCTCTGTCAAAAGTACCACAGTGATTGTCCCTCCTCTGTTATGGGTGATGAAGTAAGAGATCCTCCTCTGTAATAGGTGTCCTAGTGACTTGCTTTCTCTGTGATTGCTGTCCCAGGAACTAGACCCCCAATGTGATGGGTGCCCAGGAGTACACCTCCACTTTGATGGGTGCCTCAGAGATTGGCACTCCTTTATAATGTGTGCCCCAGTGATTGATCCTCCTCTTTGAAAAATGTCCCCGTGACTGAACCTCCACTATGATCAGTGCCCCAGTTTCTAACTTTTCTCTGTTATAGCTGCCCCAGTTATTAGGGCTTCTAAATAATGGGTGCCTCAGTTACTAACCCTCCTCCATTATGTGTGTCTCAATGACTTTTTCTTCTAGGTGATTTCTACCCAGTGACTGACCTTCCTTCATAATGGTTATTTCAGTGACCAGCCCTCCACCATAATGGTTACTCAAGTCATTAGCTCTCCTGTGTGAAGGTTGTCCCAATGCCAGACCCTCTTCATAAATGGCGCTCCTGTTATGGGTACCACATGTGTAGCACTCCACTGTATTGGGTGTTCCAATGATTAGTCACCTTCTGTGAAGAAAACTCCAGTGATTTACTTTCCTCTGTGATGGTTGCCTCAGTGACTGGCCCTTCTTTGTAATAAATGCTCCAGTTGCTAAACCTCCTCTGTAATAGGTACACTAGTAAGTAGCCCTCCTGTGTGATAGGTGTCTCATTGACAGGTCCTCCTTTGTGAAAGATGCCTCAGGGGCTGTGCCTCCTCTGTGATAGCTGACAGAGACTGGACATTCTTTGTGATGGATAACACATGGAGAGTATCCCTCTTTGATGGTTGCCCCAGTTACTGACTCTCCTCCATGAAAGGAACCCCAGTGACTGATCCCTTCCTAATGGGTGCCCTAGTGACTGGCCCTCCTTTATTATGGGTGTCTCACACCCTTGTCTGTGATGTGTGCATCAGTGACTGTCCCTCTTTGTCTTTCGTCTCTTATTGACTGGTCCTCCTCTATGATTAGTTCTCCTCTGGAATGACTCCCCTTTGATGAGTGCCCCAACCCTGGTGCTCCTCTCTAATATGTGCCTCAGCTAATGGAACTCCTCTGTGATGTGTGCTCCAGTGACAGGCCCTCAGCTGTGATGGATTACCAAAAGATAATCTCCTCCTCTGTGATGGAAGCTCCAGTGACTGGCCTTCATCCATAATGAATGTCCTAATGACTAACACTCCTCTATTATGGGTACCCCGGTGTGTGCCTCTCCTCTGTAATAGGTTTCACAGTGCCTGACTCTCCTCTGTGATTTTGCATCAGTTACTGGGACTCCTTCTTAATATATTCCCCAGTGACTGGCCCTTTTTCATTATGGGTGCCCTAGTGACTAAGTCTCCTCTGTAATTAGTTGCCCAGTGACTGCCTCTCATCTGTGATGGATGTCCTACATAGTGTTCCTCCTCAATAATTGGTGCTCCAGTGACTGCCCTTCTTTGTAATAGGTTTCCTTGTGACTGATTTTTCTGTATGATGTGTGCCCCACTAACTGGCCCTTCTCTATTATGGGAGTACCAGTGACTAGTCTTTTTTCATAATTGATGCTACAGTGACTTGTTATTTCCTGCAATGTGTGCCACAGTGACAAATTATCTTCTGTGATGGGTTTTCCTGTGATTAGATCTCCTCTTGATTCATGTCTTTGTTACTGTCCCTCTTATGTGACGGCTTCCACAGTGACTGGCCTTGCTCTGTGATTGTTGCATCAGTGAGTGCCCCTCCTTTGTGATGGGAGACTTAGTAACTGGCTATTATATATTATGGCTTCCCCAGTAACTGGCCCTTATATATAATGGTTTTCCCAGTGACTATCCATCCTCCAAAATTGATGTCTCAGGGACTTGCCCAACTATGTGATGGGTGATCAGTGTCTGGTCCTCCTCCAAACAGGTGCTCAAGTGGCTTTTCCTCCTCTGTGAGGGGTAACCCAAGGACTGGCATTTATTTTTGATGGGTGCCCAGTGACTGGTTCTTCCCTGTATTGATGTCACAGTGACTGACCCTCCTCCATAATGTGTGCCCTAGTGATTTTGCCACTTCAGTGATTGGTGTCCAATGTGTCTCCCAATGAGTAACCCTCCTCTGTAATGATTGTCCCAGTTGCTGGGCCTCCTTCATATGAGTAACCTATTGACTGGTCCTCCTTTGTGATGAATGTTCCAGGACCTTGGTCTCTTTCATAATGTGTGCCCTAGTGACTGCATCTCCTGTGATTGGTGCACTAGTGACTGGCCTTAATAAATAGTGAATGCCTCAGTGACATGCTTTTCTCAGTGATGTGTGTCAAAATTACTGGGTTTCCTCAAAGATGGGTGCCCCATTGACTGTTCCTTCTCTGTGATTGGTGTCTGATTGACCGTCCTCTGTGTTAGGTGCCAGTGTCTAGGCATCTCTTATAATGCGTGTTCTAGTAACTGCTCCAAAATGGGTGCCCCCGTGAGTAAGCCTCCTCTTTGATGATGCCCCAGTTTCTGGGCTTCCTTAATAATGGATGCCCCAGTGATGGTTCGTTATCTGCGACAGGTGTTCCAGTTTCTGGGTCTCCTGTGATTGTTGTCACAGTGACAAACACTTCTCGAAATAGGGTGATTCAGTGACTAGTCCTTCTCCATCATAGGTATTTCAATAATTGCTCCTCTTCCATAATTAGTGCCTTAGTGCTTAGCCCTATTTTTGATGTGTTCTCCAGTGATTGGCTCTCTTCTGTAATAGATACCCCTAGTGACTGGGCCCATTCTATAAGGTATGCCCCAGTGACTGTCATTTCTCTGTGAAAAAATGCCACAGTGTGGGATGGGCAGTAGGGGGAATATGCCAGGGGAGGGGAGGTACACCTCATCAACAAGGGTACCTGCATAATGAACATTTGTATGCTTAATCCTTAATTGTATGCCACATCTTTAAAATAAAAGACTGAAAGAAAAATGCCCCAGTGACTGATCATGTTTGTTGGGTTCGGCACTGATTTTGCCTCCTCTCTGATGATTGCCTCAGTTACCAGTCCTCCTCTGTGATTGGAGTTCCCATGACTAAGCCAGTGACTGGACCTCCTCTGTGATGAGTGCCTTAGTGACTGTCCCTCATCCGTGATGTGTGCCAAAGTGTCTAACTCTCATTTGTGATGGGTGCCCCAGTGACTGGTTTTCCTTTGTGAGGGGAACCCTGTGATTGTCTCTGCTCTGTGATTATTGTCCAACAGATTATTGTCCAACGGTTGTGCTCTCCTCTCTGACAAGTGCCCCAACGATCAGCATTCTTCTGTTATGTGCTCCTTAGTTACTAGTCCTTCTCCATAATATGTGCCATCAGTGACTGGCACTCCTCTGTCATGTATGTCTCAATAACTGGACCTTCTCCATGATTGGTGCACCAGTGATTAGCCTTCCTCTGTGATATGTGCCTTTGTGACTTACCTCTGTGATGGGTGCCACAGTGACTTGACTTCATCATTCATGAACCCTCCTCTGTAATTGGTACTGTAGCAGTTATCCCACCTCTAGGATGAATGACCAGTGATTGACCATATTTAAAAATGGGAATAGTAGTGACTTGCCCTAATGTATGAAGAGTGCCACAGTTAATGGACTTCCTCTGTGATCATTGTCTGAGTGAGTGGTGCTCCTCCATAATGAGTGTCCCAGTGACTGGTCCTTCTCCAATATTAGTGCCTGAGTGACTAGACTTTTCTCGGTTAATGCCCCAGTGACTGGCCTTCTACCATAATTTTTGCCACAGTGACTAACTCTTCTATGTGAAGGTTGACTCAATGACTGCCACTACTCCATAATAAATTCTCAACTTACTGACATTACTTTTTTATAGATGCCACAATGACTAGACCTCCTTTTTTGTATGTGTACCAGTGACTAGTCCTCCTTTGTGAAGGATGCTCCTTGACTGGCCTTACTCTATCATTGTTATTCTAGTTACCACCCCTCCTCTGCTATGGATGCCACAGTGATTGGCAATCTTCTATGATGGGTGCCCCAGAGACTGGCCCTTTCTTTAATAGTTGTCCCAGTGATTACACCCTCTTTTGCCCTCCCCTGTGATAGAGGCCCAAAAACTATATCTCCTCTGTTTTGAATATCCAAAAATCTTGTCCTCCATGATATATGCCCAAGTGACTGTCCCCCCTGTGAGAGGTGTCCCAGTGACTGGTCATTTCTGTGATGTCTGTCCTATTGACTGGAACTCCTCAAATAGTATCTCAGTGAATGCTCTTTCTTTGTGATGGGTACCCCAGTGACTGGCCCTCGATTGTGGTCAGTGTCACAGTGATTGACCCTCCTTTTATTGAGTGCCCCAGTAACTGGGTCTTCTCTGTGAGAGGTATCCTGATGACTAAACCTCCTGTATGGTGAATGAACAAGTGACTGGGCCTCCTCCTGTTGTGTGTCCCAGTGATTGGTTTTCTTCTGCAATGGTCCTAATCTGTGATAGGTGCCCCTGTGACTAACACACAACAATAATGGATGCCCTAGTCACTAGCCCTTCACTCTGCTGAGTGTCCAAGTTACTGGCTCATCTCTGTGATACTTGCCCCAGTTACTGGTTTTCCTCCATAATAAGAGTCCCAGTGAGCGTACCTCCTTTGTTAAGGGTGCTAGAGTGACTATGCCTCCTCTGTGATAAATGTTCTAGTAAATGGCCCTCATCTGGGGTATGCAACCCAGTGACTGGCCCTGTTCTGTGTTGGGTGTCGCAGTGACTGGTTCTCTATGACATATGCCCCATTATCTGGGCTTCCTCTATAACAAGTGCCCCAGTGAGTAGTCTTTCTTTGTAATGGATGCCCCAATGTCTGACTCTCATCTGTCATGAATGTCCCAGTGACTGACTTGCATCTGTAATAGTTGGTTGCTACAGGAACTAGATCTCCTCTGTAATTGTTGTTCCAGTGACTATCCTTCTTCTGTAATGGGTGCTCCAGTGACTGCCTTCTTCTAAGTTGGATGTCCCAGGGACAGCCCATCTTCTGTGATAGATGCCCCAATAATTATAAATATAATGGTGTCTAGTGACAGGCCCTCCTCTGAAAAAATGACCCATTGGCTGATCCTCCTCTCTAATGGGTGTGTCATTGACTAGTTTTTCTCTGTGAATGCTTCCCTATTGATTAATTTTTCCATATCATGAGTTGATTAGTCATTCTTCATTTGGATACACCAGTAACCATGCCCCCACAGTGATTTGTGCTCCACTCAGCTCCAGTCTCCAACTTTGGACCTAAGGTAATCTCATCAAACTGGGAGAGACAGAAGCCCCTACTCCATGCTAGGTCAGACACAGAGAGGTTAGATCTGTCAGACTTGACAGGCAGTAAGCCGGGTGAGTCCAGATCTGATCTACACCTCTTCCAAAGTTGAACTGAGTCATCTGATCTAAGATGTGGGCAAACCTATCTAACTGCACTGAGAGCAGAGGGGAGGGGTTAGGGATCAGAGCTGAAAGGACTTTGGACTTACAGGAACGACCTCAGAAGCTAGTTTGATTCCATTTTTATTTCTTGTCTGTTTGTCTTGTTCATTCTTGTGTTAGTATTTTCTCTTTCTGTTTTTGACAAAGTATTCATACTTGCTTTTTTTCTGTTATTTTACTGATTTTTTCCTATTCTTTAGACTTCCTGTTTATGCATGGGAAGAATGCATCAATAGGCAGGTTTTTTTTTGTGTTATAGCCAAATGTAAGAAAGAAGACAACACGCAGAGAGGGTCCAATTGTGAGTCCTTTATTTAGGCTGACAACTGAGAAAGTCTATTGCCATAAAAGCTCTTGGCCCCAAACAGAGTGAGTAGAGGTGATAAAAAGGCAAAAAATACATGTTTTATAATTTAATATTTCTTGGCAAAACTTTTGATTGTGAAGAGGTACAGATGATTACAGAATTTGTGCAACTAGGAAATTTCCAAGCACGGAAAGGAGCAAGAATGTGGGTGTGCAGTATGATTACAGAGAGGTTACATAAGGGCGTTATTCCTAGGTTAACATGGAAGATTCATTACAACATAGAATTACTTATGTCAAGCAAGCTATTACAGGTTATTATAGGTTTTATAGATTAGATATTTTATATGTCATTCACCCCTTTTACCTGTTCATGAGTCTATGCATTGACTCATCAGTCAGAAGTCTATTATTGTACTACGGTCTCATATATAGGAGTTTTACAGAACTGATTCATTATTTGACAAAATGAATAATCCAATTTATTATGCAGGACCTGATAAGTAGACTGAGGAGAAGAAGTATTAGGGATCCAACTAGACTAGTAACAAGAGTTGTTAACCATGGGTTCCAATCAAACAAGGCCTGGAGCCAGGATTTATTATTTTCTTTTTCTTTTTGTCATCTGTCTAAATTTTCTCTGACTTTTGGAAGAGTATCTTTTATAACCTCTGATTTGTTGACATAAGCAACAATCCTCTCCAAGGACTACACAGAGTCCTTCTTGGTATAGGAAAAGTAATTCTAGACCTCTACCATTTTGAAGGAAAACTTCAGCAAGAGATTCTACCTGGTAATGGAGTTGGTCCATGGCAAACTGCAGATTTCCAAAGTCAGTGTCAATTTCTTGGGCAAGGTTAGATAGGCCAATTTCTTCATGAATCAGAGCATCAGTGCCTATTGCAGCCACGACTGCTATACTTAGTCTGATTAAGGCCAGTACTACCAAGGGAACAGTGAGTTTTGGATGATCAATTGGAATACCAGGGGGAATGAGTAGAAGAGCTTCTTCAGGACCACTATAAGCATAAACTTGAGGCAGCACACGAACAGAGATATATAAGGTAGGTTGATTAAATATTTTGGCAGTAGCACATTTTGTAAGGTCTGTGGGACTGGTTGCCAGGAACCACCTAGGGCATGGATTCAGGCATAGTTGTGATGAGAGACAAGTTACAAATATCAGAGAAAGGAGAAGTTCTTAGATTATAAGCTGGAGTTATGAGAAAATAAGCTTTACCAGGTATATCTCCTAGAGTCATGTGAACAATTTCTGGAGTGCACTTAGTTCTCCAGATGATAGGAGTTTCAACACCTATGTCCACATAGTAAGGGGGTTTTGGCTTTAAACAAAGCCAACAATCTGAGGTCAACTGGGGCATAACGACTTTAAGAGGATAGTGCATATTATTTAACATAGGAAAAGGACTAGGGGATTGATGGGCCAGATTTAGAAGTGACAAAGGTGAACTCAGGAGCTGTTGGAATGAACTAAGGGTAGTGACTTAGTTTGGCCATGGTTTTGTAGGCAAGTGTGCACTATTGAATACTGAATAAGTCACCTTGGTCATAAGTACCCATGTAGAGTCTTATACCCTTTTTCGTAATGGGTTCCTTAGTGACTAGATTTTTTTGTGATGGGTTTCCCAGTGACTAGCCCTCCTCAGTGGTGGATGTCCCCTTGATTTTTCCTCCCCTGTGAGGGTTGTCCCAGTGATCGGCCCTCATCATAATGGCACCCCCACAGACTGATTCTCTTCTGTTATCAGTGCCATGGTGGCAAGTCTTCCTCTGTGTCGTTGTCTCAGTGGTTAGCCCTCCATTCTGAGGGGTGTTTCCATGACTGCTCCACCTCTGTGATGGGTGCACCAGTGAGTGGCCCTCCTTGGTTATGAGCACCACTGTGACTGACCCTCCTCTGTTATGGTTGCCCCAGTGACTGCTCCTTCTCTGTGATGGATGCTACAATTAATGGTCCTCCTCTGTGATGGTGCCTCAGTGAATGGCTCTCCTTGTAATTGTTGACGTTTGACTGGGTCTTTTTTGTTATCAGATGCCCTGTGACTGCCTTTTCTTTGTGATGGGTAACTCAGTGACTGTCCCTCCTCTGTGTTTGGTGCCTTATTGACCCATTCACCTCTATGATGGTTGCACCAGTGACTGGGTCTTTTTTTTAGTTCAGTTTACCTAGAAAGTGAATTAGAGTTAGAAAGAGAGAGAGAAGAAGTTCACCTCCCCAATGTAGGGGAGAGAGTCAAAGCCAAGAAACATGGTGACCATGGCTCAAAGAGCAACACAGACATATAAAGGTTTAACAAAGCAATGGCCATGACTGGGTCTACCTATAATTGGAACCCCATTAAGTAACCTTCTTCAATTATGGGTGCCTCATGACTGACCCTCCTCTGTGATAGGTGCCTCAGTTTACTGTGCTTCCTCTGTGAAGGTGACCTAGTGAAAAGACTTTCTCTATGATGTGTGTAATTGTGACTGTTCTTCCTACATAATAAATGCCCGGGGACTTGATCTACTTTGTGATTGGTGCTCCCATGACTGGTCATTCTCTTTGATGGGTGCTGTAGTGACTAACCCTCTTCTGAGATGGGTGTCCTTATAACTGGTCTTCCTCCAAAATGAGTGCGTCAATGACTAACCCTCCTTTGTAAAGATTGCCCCAATTTTAAGACCTCCTCCATAATGGGTGAACCAGTGACAAGTCTTTCTTTTTGATAGGTGTCCCAGTGATATGTCTTCTTCTGTGATAAGTGCCCCAGAGCTGATCCTCCTCTGTGATGGGTAGCCTTCCTCTGTAAAAGGTTATTCCAATAACTGGCCTTCCTCAAAAATGGGTATTCCAGTGGCTAGCCCTCCTCTGTTATATGTGCCACAGTGCCTAACCCTTCTCTGTCATCACTGTCCCAGTGACTATACTCATCTGTGAGGGATTTCCTGTTGGTCCACCTCTGTCATATGTGTTCCAGTGACATAACCTCCTCTTTGATGGTTGTACAGTGCTTGGCCCTACTGTGTGAAGGGCACCTGAGTGACTGGCTGCCATGGTCACTGGTTGTTCTCCATGCTTGGTGCCCTAGTGACTAACTCTCTCTGTGATGGGAGCCCCACAGTGACTGGCCCTTCTCTGTGATGGGTACCCTAGTGACTGGTCCCCTTCTGTGATGGCTAACCCAGTGAATGGGCCTCTTCTGTGATGGGTTCCTCAGTGAATGGCCCTCCTCCAAGAATGGGTTTCCTCTGATGTGTGCCCAAGTGACTAGCCCTTCTCTTTGAGGGGTGACCCAGTAAATAGTGTTCTTACTAATGAGTACATGGGTAACTACACCTCCTCTATGATGGGAGCCTCAATGACTGGCTCATCTCTTTACTAGGTTACCCCAGTGACTGTGCCTTCTCTGTGATGGATTCTGAAGTGTCTATTGAGGCAAGGTGGGACAGTGACAGTGCTGATGCCATGCAAGATTGCCATAAAGTAAGATTGCAACAAGAAAGTAGAAAGAATTAAAATTTATTATTTACCTTTAACATATTGGTAAGGGCTGACATTTAGAGGCAAGTGTAGCCTTGAAGGAACCTGAAATTGGTATTTTTAAGAAAGGGCTTTTTGAGTAAGAAGGCTTAGGTCTAGAGAAATGTCCAGGACTGTAGGTCTTTGATGTTGATTGTAGCCAAATAATTCTTAGATCTTGACATCCTCTGACTTTAGAATCTTGTGCCAGAGTCAGAACTTAAGATGGCCAGGTCAAACTGTGAGAATATCCTCAAAAGCTAGTGTCCATAAAGACTCTCTGAGAGCGCATGCACTGGCGGGAAAGTGGATGTCCGTCTGGGGGGAGACTCAGGTTCATGCACCTGGGGACCCCCTCTGAGGGTGACTCCAAACCCCACCTCCCTAAGGTTGGAATGTGGGCATACACAAGAACATTTGCTGCTAGCAGAACATTCCTGAGAAGAGCATGTCAAATCCAGCTGATTCTCATTTCCTGACGCCTGGCCTACACCATTACCTGTTATAGTAGAGATCAACTGGAGCCCCAGATCTGATCGGTGGAGAGAAATGATAAGGGAGAATCAGAAAGAATCCCTGTGACTGGTGAGGAGATGCAAACCATAGCCATTTTCTCTGTCCCAGGACAAGACAGAGTTCTGTATTGCCCTACCAACTGGGGCATAATGACTTTAAGAAGATAGTGCATATTATTTAACATAGTAAAATGACTAGGGGATTGATGGGCCAGGTTTAGAAGTGACCAAGGTGAACTCAGGAGCTGTTGGAATGAACCAAGGGTAGTGACTTAGTTTGGCCACGGTTTTGTAGGCAAGTGTGCACTATTGAATACTGAATAAGTCACCTTGGTCATAAGTACCCATGTAGAATCTTATACCCCAGGTTTTTCCCATAATCCAAGAATAATGGAGCGTGTTCATAATTTTTATATACATAGAACATTCTGGACTGGAAGTTGGCAAAAGTGTTATTTCAGAGGTGTCATTAGGTCCCCCCACTGTAAGGTGCAATGATAATGCATTTCCAGTCTGGACAAAAGAAGTAATTTTCCTGTGTGCATTTTCGTTCAGTGGGATCACTGTGTCAGAAGTAGAAACCTACATCACTTATATAGTAATGGGTTATCCGCTGTGTGCATGATTTAGTATGGTAAGCATTTTGTGCAGATGTTAAGTTGATTATTCCAGACAATCGTCCCGCTAGACATTCTTTTTCTATTTGTGACAGGTCAAGAAGGTTTATTTTAAACTGAACACGAGGTGAATTGTGGGTCCATTTTTGGATGGCTAGGACATTTCCTGAAGTGAAAGAGGTTAAAGAAAATGTATAAGATGGGAGGTTTCCAGTAAGATGGTGATGACATAGGTGGAATTGTGAGATTCTCCAAATGTGAGTTCCCAAAAAGGCTTACTTTCCTTACCCCACCCCCTGTCCACAGCCAGTTGCATCAGTCCAAGGCCTGGGACCCTCGACCTCATGCAAGGCCAGATATTGCAGCCCCCTGGCTGCTGCTGCTCCACTACATGTGACTCCCGCCAGCCGTATGGAAATCTCATATATCAGTACCCTCCCTGGCTACATCATCTCACCCAGCACCCAGCACCAAGCCGCCGGTCACCCAGGAAGTCTCTAGGCGCCTGCCCCTCAGAGATACCATCTCCATTTCTGACTGAATTACGTGAGGGACCTAAAGCCACTTTCACCACTCATCACCTACCATTTGGAGCTCTGGAGCTCTGGGCCCTCCCTGGATGAGGCACCCAGCGAATGACCCCATGCTTGTGTAAGGAAACAGCATATCTTAAGGAGGTGCTGATCAGTGGCTCTCAGCTCCAGAGGAGGGAACTCCCAGCTCCCTCCACCCCAGCTTCCTGGTGGCACACCGGATCCAGCACCCAGCTAAGCAGTTGATCTCCAGTGCCTCACAAGCCACCACAGCCCATCATAGTGGATCACCCAGGGACCAGGATGAGCAGAGAGAAAGGATCTGCAAAAGAGGAGCAGCCCACCTCGGCCACTTTCCAGGCAGAGATTTGCATTGCCCTGCCCACCTACAGGCAGCCTCCAGATCGTTCCCAAGGTAATGTCGCTAAACAGGAGACAAATCCACTCCCTTATGGTGAATCAGACACAGACAACTAAGTGTTGCAGACCTCTCAGGCAGCAGGCTAAAAGAACAAACCCAAGCAATGAGTAAATCTAGCAACCTGCAATGAAAGCAAAGAGGAGGGACTGGGAATCAGCTGGAGAAACTTTAGACACCCAGGAAAGATTCCAGAACTAGTCTGATTTCTTATTTTGACTTTTGATTTTACCATTTTGACTGTTTTGCTCACTTTTGTTTGCTTTTTTACTTACACTATCTGCTTGTGTTGGGGAAAATGCATCAAAAACATGATTTTATTGGACTGCCTTTGTGTGGTTATTGGTATGCTTTAAGGAATTTTCCTTGTGTGACTTTTTCACTGCACTCTGGCCTTTTGTCTCTTTTTCACCTGTTAGTTAGTATGTATGTCTGTTTTCCCTCTCACTCTTATCCCTTTCTAACTTCCTATTGATCACCCCTTCCTCCATTATTTTCCTCTTTGGTACTTCCTTTTTTCCAGGGACCAAACCTACATCCTACTGCACAAACAGAGGTAAAGGCAGTGAGAAGTAGGTTTCAGTGTGCCCATACACCTGTTACTGAATGCTGGAATCAGCAGATAGATTCTGAATAACAGCTTCCCCTGCAATAAAACATCAAAACTGAAAAAAGTACAACCCCCAGCAACACTCCAGCCTCAAAAGTGAACAAAGCCAGAGGACCTCATAAGGAAGAAGAGGAGATTGCACAAGATAAGCAAAAAAAACCCCACCTTCCCTGAAAAAGAAGAGGAGGAAAAAGGGGAGAGAGAAAGAAAAATCTACACAAATGAAGAAAAACCAAAGGAAGAATATGGGTCTCTCCCAGGCCCCTGGGAGGCTAGACACTGAGAAAACTGACGTCAGAATGCAAACAATGAAGAGTCCCCGGAATGACTGATCTGAAACTACAAACCAAGATATCATTAATGGAGAGATTAAAAAGAATTAAGGAAAGACAAGAAGAAACTAGGAAGGAGCTGATAACTGAGATAACAGCAATAAATAATACCATGAATGAAATAAATAACAAACTGATAAGCATGGAAAGCAGAATTAGCCAAGCAGAAGAAAGAATCTCAGAGCTAGAGGACAAAAATATAGAACTAACCCAAATTGTTAAAAACACAAAAAACAAGCTAAAAAGACAGAAAAAAACCTCCAAGAAAAGAGTAATTACTTCAAGAGACTGAACCTAAGAGTAATTGACCCTCCTGAGGCAGAAAGGGAGACAGAGACCACACTGTAACACACTTTCCATGAGATTATTGAAGAAAACTTCCCTTATCTAATCAGTGATGCAAAAATTCAAATGCAAGAGATTCAGAGAACCCCTGCAAGACAAGAAATGAGAAGATCAACTCCCAAACACATAATAATTCACCTAAACAAAGTAGGTATAAAAGAAAAAATCCTAAAGGCAGAAAGAGAAAAAGGCCAGCTCACCTACCATGGAAGACCAATTAGAATAGCAGCAGATTTATCTACAGAAAGCCTGCAGCATAGAAGAACTTGGAGCCCTATCTTCAAAGTCCTAAAAGATAAACACTTTCAACCAAGAATAACCTACACAGCCAAGCTAAGCTTCATCAATGAGGGAGAATTAAAATCGTTCCCAGATATCCAATCCCTAAGAACTTATGCTGTCACCAGACCACTTCTTCATAAAACATTTAAGTATGTACTAAACACAAAGGAAAATGAAAAAAACAAAAAAGAAAAAAAAAACCAATGTTCTTTACAAGAGTACAGGAAAAAGTAACAAATACCCATGAACCAACCCCAAAACCAAAAGAAAGACAACAAACTAAGTGGGACAACAACAGCCCTATAAGAACTGTATGATAGGGACCAACTCTCACATTTCAATAATTAGCCTGAATGTGAATGGACTAAATGCACTATTGAAAAGACATAGAATGGCAAAATGGATAAAATATCACCAGGTAACAATATACTGCCTTCAAGAGAGCCATCACCCTAGAAAGGACATGCACAGACTCAAAGTAAGAGGATGGAAAACACATTTTCAGGTGAATGAAACACAAAAGAAAGAAGGAGTTGTGATCCAATTTCAGACAAAATACCATTTAAGCTATCAGAAATTTGAAAAGATATAGAAAACAACTACATAATGATAAAAGGTTTTCTCCATCAATGAGAAATATCTATCCTAAACACATATGCATCCAATATAGGAGCAGAAACTATCATAAAGCAACTTCTAGAAAAACTAAAGTAAGATATTGACTCTAACACCATCATAACTGGGGACTTTGATACCCCACTCACAACCTTAGACACATCATCAGGACAAAAAATCAGCAATGAGATCCAGAACCTCTATGTGACTCTTGACCAAATGAACTTAACTGATACCTACAGAACACTCCACCCAACTACCACAGAATATACATTCTACTCAGCATTGTATGGAATGTACTCTAAGATGGACCACATATTTGGTCATAAATCAAGCATAAACAAATTTCAAAAGATTGAAATTTTATCATGCACCTTCTCAGACCACAGTGTATTAAAAATAAACATCAACACCAACAAGCTTCCCCCCCAACCCACAAAGGCAGGGACACTAAACAGCATGATGCTAAACAACTCCTGGGTCAACAATGAAATCAAAACAGAGATAAAAGATACCTGGAAACTAATGAAAATGAAGAAACCTCTTACCAAAATATCTGGAACCCCATGAGAGCTGTAGTAATAGGAAAATTCATATCCCTACAAACGCACATGAAGAAAATGGAAGGATCACAAATCAACAGCCTAACAAGTCACCTTAGGAAGTTGTGAAAGAGACACTACCAAAACCCTTACTGCAGCAGAAGAATCCAGATCACCAAAATAAAATCACATATTCGGGACATAGAAGACAAAAAGATAATCCAAAAAGCTCAATGAAACGAAAAGCTGGTTCTTTGAAGGGATAAGCAAGATTGATGGTCCCTTAGCCAGACTAACCAAGAAAAAAGAGAAAACACCCAAATAAATACAGTCAGAAACACAAAAGATGAAGTCACATCTAACCCCGAATAAATACAAAACATCATTAGATACTACTCTTTACACTTGTTTGGAAACAAACTGGAAAACCATCCGGCCCCGGGCTTTTTTTTTTTTTTTTTTTTTTAGGTAGTTTTCTTATTACGTAGTCAATTTCCTTGATTGTTATTGGTCTATTTAAGGTCTCAATTTCTTCTTGTTTCAGCCTAGGCAGATTGTGTGATGACAGAAAGATCTCCATTTTCTTGACGTTTTCAAGTTTGTTTCCATACAGGTGAACATTCCTCAAAATAGTAAAAGCCATCTATGAGAAACCCACAGCCAGCATACCCCTAAACAGACCTATAACAATCAAGGAAATTGACTACATAATAAGAAAACTACCTACAAAAAAAAGCCCTGGACCAGATGGCTTGCCAGCAGAATTCTACAAGACATTTAAGGAGCTCATACCAATCCTACT